>OV702279.1:422081356-422268979 GCA_916181665.1 Avena sativa | reverse complement strand
ACGACTTTTTGGTCATACGACTCAAACATGTAAATCGCCCTTGAACCCCTAAACAGTGGGCAACTAGCTCATGCAAACGGCCATAAAACACAAAACGACAACTTTTTGGTCTATACCTCTCAAACATGTAAATCGCCATGGAACCCCTAAACAGTGGGCAATAACTCATTAAAATGGCCACAAGACGCTAAAAAGAAGAACTTTTAGTCATAAAGTTGAAACAATGTAAATCGCCCTGGAACCCCAAAATAGTGGGTAACAGCTCATTAAAACGACCATAACATGCAACAACGGCAAGTTTCTGGTCATTCCTCTCAAACATGTAAATCGCCCTAGAACCCGAATACCGTAGGGAATCACTCAAGAACACGGACATAAAACGCAAAAAGACGAGTTTTTGCTCATACCTCCCAAACATGTAAATCGCCCTGGAACCCAAAACTGTGGGCAATAACTCATGAAAATGTCCATAGAACGCAAAAAACGACGAGTTTTTGGTCATACCTCCGAAACATGTTAATCGCCCTGGAATCCCAAAATCGTGGGCAATAACTCATGAAAACAGCCATAAAACTTAAAAAGGTTAGTTTTTGTTTATACCTCCCAAACATGTAAATCGCCCTGGGAACCCTAAAACAGTGCGCAATAACACATGAAAATGTCCATAAAACGCAAAAAGACGAGTTTTTGGTCGTAACTCTAAAACATGTAAATCGCGTTGGAACCCCAAAACTGTGGGCAGTAGGCTCATTAAAACGGCCATAAAATGCAAAAAGACATGTTTTTGGTCATTACTCTAAACATGTAAATCGCCCTGGAACCCCAAAATAGTGGGCAATATCTCATTAAAACGACCATAAAACACAAAAGCCACGAGTTTTTGGTCATACCACTCAAACATGTAAATCGCCCTGGAACCCCAAAATAGTGGGCAATAGCACATTAAAACGACCATAAAACGCTAAATCCACGAGTTTTTGCGCATACCACTCAAACATGTAAATCTCCTGGAAAACCCAAAAACTATGGGCAATAACTCATGAAAATGTCAACAAAACGCAAAAAAGACGAGTTTTTGGTCATAACTCTAAAACATGTAAATCGCCCTGGAACCCCAAAACTTTGGACAATAACTCATTAAAACGGCCATAAAATTCAAAAACGATGAGTTTTTGGTTATATCTCTCAAACATGTAAATCGCCCTGGAACCCCTAAACAGTGGGCAATAGCTCATGTAGAGAGTCATAAAAAGCAAAAAACGACGGACTTTTTGGTCATACCACTCAAACATGTAAATCGCCCTTGAAACCCCTAAACATTGGGCAATAGCTCATGCAAACGGCCATAAAACACAAAAACAACAACTTTTGGTCTATACCTCTCAAACATGTAAATCGCCCTAGAACCCCTAAACAGTGGGCAATAACTCATTAAAATGGCCACAAGACGCTAAAAAAGAAGAACTTTTAGTCATAAAGTTGAAACATGTAAATCGCCCTGGAACCCCAAAACAGTGGGCAACAGCTCATTAAAACGACCATAACACGCAACAACGACAAGTTTTTGGTCATTCCTCTCAAACATGTAAATCGCCCTGGAACCCGAAAACCGTAGGCAATAACTCAAGAACACGGACATAAATCGCAAAAAGACGAGTTTTTGCTCATACCTCCCAAACATGTAAATCGCCCTAAAACCCCAAAACTGTGGGCAATAACTCATGAAAATGTCCATAAAACGCAAAAAACGACGATTTTTTGGTCATACCTCTGAAACATGTTAATCGCCCTGGAATCCCAAAATCATGGGCAAAAACTCATGAAAACAGCCATAAAACTTAAAAAGATTAGTTTTTGTTTATACCTCCCAAACATGTAAATCGCCCTGGAACCCCAAAACAGTGGGCAATAACACATGAAAATGTCCATAAAACGCAAAAAGACGAGTTTTTGGTCATAACTCTAAAACATGTAAATCGCGTTGGAACCCGAAAACTGTGGGTCGAGTAGCTCATTAAAACGGCCATAAAATGCAAAAAGACATGTTTTTTTTCATTACTCTAAAACATGTAAATCGCCCTGGAACCCAAAATAGTGGGCAATATCTCATGTAAAACGACCATAAAACGCAAAAGCGACGAGTTTTTGGTCATACCACTCAAACATGTAAATCGCCCTGAAACCCCAAAATAGTGGGCAATAGCTCATTAAAACGACCATAAAACGCAAAAGCGACGAGTTTTTGGGCATACCACTCAAACATGTAAATCTCCCTAGAAATCCCAAAACTATGGGCAATAACTCATGAAAATGTCCATAAAACGCAAAAAAGACGAGTTTTTGGTCATAACTCTAAAACATGTAAATCGCCCTGGAACCCCAAAACTTTGGGCAATAACTCATTAAAACGGCCATAAAATGCAAAAACGATGAGTTTTTGGTTACATCTCTCAACATGTAAATCGCCCTGGAACCCCTAAACAGTGGGCCAATAGCTCATGCGAACAGTCATAAAAAGCAAAAAACGACGACTTTTTGGTCATACGACTCAAACATGTAAATCGCCCTTGAACCCCTAAACAGTGGGCAATAGCTCATGCAAACGGCCATAAAACACAAAAACGACAACTTTTTGGTCTATACCTCTCAAACATGTAAATCGCCATGGAACCCCTAAACAGTGGGCAATAACTCATTAAAATGGCCACAAGACGCTAAAAAGAAGAACTTTTAGTCATAAAGTTGAAACATGTAAATCGCCCTGGAACCCCAAAGCAGTGGGCAACAGCTTATTAAAACGACCATAACACGCAACAACGACAAGTTTCTGGTCATTCCTCTCAAACATTTAAATCGCCCTGGAATCCGAATACCGTAGGCAATCACTAAAGAACACGGAAATCAAACGCAAAAAGACGAGTTTTTGCTCATACCTCCCAAACATGTAAATCTCCCTGGAACCCCAAAACTGTGGGCAATAACTCATGAAAATGTCCATAGAACGCAAAAAAACGACGAGTTTTTGGTCATACCTCTAAAACATGTTAATCGCCCTGGAATCCCAAAATCGTGGGCAATAATTATGAAAACAGCCATGAAACTTAAAAAGATTAGTTTTTGTTTATACCTCCCAAACATGGTAAATCACCCTGGAACCCCAAAACAATGGGCAATAACACATGAAAATGTCCATAAAACGCAAAAAGACGAGTTTTTGGTCGTAACTCTAAAACATGTAAATCGCGTTGTAACCCCAAAACTGTGGGCAGTAGCTCATTAAAACGGCCATAAAATGCAAAAAAGACATGTTTTTTGTCATACTCTAAAACATGTAAATCGCCCTGGAACCCCAAAATAGTGGGCAATATCTCATTAAAACGACCATAAAACGCAAAAAGCGACGAGTTTTTGGTCATACCACTCAAAAAGGTAAATCGCCCTGGAACCCCAAATAGTGGGCAATAGCACATTAAAACGACCATAAAACGCAAAATCCACGAGTTTTTGGGCATACCACTCAAACATGTAAATCTCCCTGGAAAACCCAAAACTATGGGCAATAACTCATGAAAATGTCAACAAAACGCAAAAAAGACGAGTTTTTGGTCATAACTCTAAAACATGTAAATCGCCCTGGAACCCCAAAACTTTGGGCAATAAATCATTAAAACGGCCATAAAATGCAAAAACGATGAGTTTTTGGTTATATCTCTCAAACATGTAAATTGCCCTAGACCCCTAAACAGTGGGCAATAGCTCATGTAGACAGTCATAAAAGCAAAAACGACGACTTTTTGGTCACACCACTCAAACATGTAAATCGCCCTTGAACCCCTAAACATTGGGCAATAGCTCATGCAAACGGCCATAAAACACAAAAACAACAACTTTTTGGTCTATACCTCTCAAACATGTAAATCGCCCTGAACCCCTAAACAGTGGGCAATAACTCATTAAAATGGCCACAAGACGCTAAAAAGAAGAACTTTTAGTCATAAAGTTGAAACATGTAAAATCGCCCTGGAACCCCAAAGCAGTGGGCAACAGCTTATTAAAACGACCATAACACGCAACAACGACAAGTTTTGGTCATTTCTCTCAAACATTTAAATCGCCCTGGAATCCGAATACCGTAGGCAATCACTCAAGAACACGGACATAAAACGAAAAAAGACGAGTTTTTTCTCATACCTCCCAAACATGTAAATCGCCCTGGAACCCCAAAACTGTGGACAATAACTCATGAAAATGTCCATAGAACGCAAAAAACGACGAGTTTTTGGTCATACCTCTGAAACATGTTAATCGCCCTGGAATCCCAAAATCGTGGGCAATAACTCATGAAAACAGCCATAAAACTTAAAAAGGTTAGTTTTTGTTTATACCTCCCAAACATGTAAATCGCCCTGGAACCCCAAAACAGTGGGCAATAACACATGAAAATTTCCATAAAACGCAAAAAGACGAGTTTTTGGTCATAACTCTAAAACATGTAAATCGCGTTGTAACCCCAAAACTGTGGGGCAGTAGCTCATTAAAACGGCCATAAAATGCAAAAGACATGTTTTTTGTCACTACTCTAGAACATGAAATCGCCCTGGAACCCCAAAATAGTGGGCAATATCTCATTAAAACGACCATAAAACGCAAAAGCGGCGAGTTTTTGGTCATACCACTCAAACATGTAAATCGCCCTGGAACCCCAAAATAGTGGGCAATAGCTCATTAAAACGACCATAAAACACAAAAGCGACGAGTTTTTGGGCATACCACTCAAACATGTAAATCTCCCTGGAAAACCCAAACTATGGGCAATAACTCATGAAAATGTCCATAAAAACGCAAAAAAAGACGAGTTTTTGGTCATAACTCTAAAACATGTAAATCGCCCTGGAACCCCAAAACTTTGGGCAATAACTCATTAAAACGGCCATAAAATGCAAAAACGATGAGTTTTTGGTTATATCTCTCAAACATGTAAATCGCCCTGGAACCCCTAAACAGTGGGCAATAGCTCATGCAAACAGTCATAAAAAGCAAAAAACGACGACTTTTTGGTCATACGACTCAAACATGTAAATCGCCCTTGAACCCTAAAAGTGGGCAATAGCTCATGCAAACGGCCATAAAACACAAAAACGAGAACTTTTTGGTCTATACCTCTCAAACATGTAAATCGCCGTGGAACCCCTAAACAGTGGGCAATAACTCATTAAAATGGCCACAAGACGCTAAAAAGAAGAACTTTTAGTCATAAAGTTGAAACATGTAAATCGCCCTGGAACCCCAAAGCAATGGGCAACAGCTTATTAAAACGACCATAACACGCAACAACGACAAGTTTCTGGTCATTCCTCTCAAACATTTAAATCGCCCTGGAATCCGAATACCGTAGGCAATCACTCAAGAACACGGAAATCAAACGCAAAAAGACGAGTTTTTGCTCATACCTCCCAACATGTAAATCTCCCTGGAACCCCAAAACTGGTGGGCAATAACTCATGTAAATGTCCATAGAACGCAAAAAAACGACGAGTTTTTGGTCATACCTCTAAAACATGTTAATCGCCTTGGAATCCAAAATCGTGGGCAATAATTCATGAAAACAGCCATGAAACTTAAAAAGATTAGTTTTTGTTTATACCTCCCAAACATGTAAATCACCCTGGAACCCCAAAACAATGGGCAAATAACACATGGAAAATGTCCATAAAACGTAAAAAAGACGAGTTTTTTGGTCGTAACTCTAAAACATGTAAATCGCGTTGTAACCCCAAAACTGTGGGCAGTAGCTCATTAAAACGGCCATAAAATGCAAAAAGACATGTTTTTTGTCATTACTCTAAAACATGTAAATCGCCCTGGAACCCCAAAATAGCGGGCAATATCTCATTAAAACGACCATAAAACGCAAAAGCGACGAGTTTTTGGTCATACCACTCAAACATGTAAATCACCCTGGAACCCCAAAATAGTGGCAATAGCACATTAAAACGACCATAAAACGCAAAAAGCCACAAGTTTTTGGGCATACCACTCAAACATGTAAATCTCCGTGGAAAACCCAAAACTATGGGCAATAACTCATGAAAATGTCAACAAAACGCAAAAAAGACGAGTTTTTGGGCATACCACTCAGACATGTAAATCTCCCTGGAAAACCCAAAACTATGGGCAATAACTCATGAAAATGTCTATAAAACGCAAAAAAGACGAGTTTTTGGGTCATAACTCTAAAACATGTAAATCGCCCTGGAACCCCAAAACTTTGGGCAATAACTCATTAAAACGGCCATAAAATGCAAAAACGATGAGTTTTTGGTTATATCTCTCAAACATGTAAATCGCCCTAGAACCCCTAAACAGTGGGCAATAGCTCATCTAAACAGTCATAAAAAGCAAAAACGACGACTTTTTGGTCACACCACTCAAACATGTAAATCGCCCTTGAACCCCTAAACAGTGGGCAATAGCTCATGCAAACGGCCACAAGACGCTAAAAAGAAGATCTTTTAGTCATAAAGTTGAAACATGTAAATCGCCCTGGAACCCAAAGCAGTGGGCAACAGCTTATTAAAATGACCATAACACGCAACAACGACAAGTTTCTGGTCATTCCTCTCAAACATTTAAATCGCCCTGGAATCCGAATACCGTAGGCAATCACTCAAGAACACGGAAATAAAACGCAAAAAGACGAGTTTTTGCTCATACCTCCCAAACATGTAAATCTCCGTGGAACCCCAAAACTGTGGGCAATAACTCATGAAAATGTCCATAGAACGCAAAAAAACGACGATTTTTTGGTCATACCTCTGAAACATGTTAATCGCCCTGGAATCCCAAAATCGTAGGCAATAACTCATGAAAACAGCCATAAAACTTAAAAAGATTAGTTTTTGTTTATACCTCCCAAACATGTAAATCGCCCTAGAACCCCAAAACAGTGGGCAATAACACATGAAAATGTCCATAAAACATAAAATACGAGTTTTTTGGTCGTAACTCTAAAACATGTAAATCGCGTTGGAACCCCAAAACTGTGGGCAGTAGCTCATTAAAACGTCCATAAAATGCAAAAAGACATTTTTTTTCATTACTCTAAAACATGTAAATCGCCCTGGAACCCCAAAATAGTGGGCAATATCTCATTAAAACGACCATAAAACGCAAAAGCGACGAGTTTTTGGTCATACCACTCAAATATGTAAATCGCCCTGGAACCCCAAAATAGTGGGCAATAGCTCATTAAAACGACCATAAAACGCAAAAGCGACGAGTTTTTGGGCATACCACTCAAACATGTAAATCTCCCTGGAAAACCCAAAACTATGGGCAATAACTCATGAAAATGTCCATAAAACGCAAAAAAGACGAGTTTTTGGTCATAACTCTAAAACATGTAAATCGCCCTGGAACCCCAAAACTTTGGGCAATAACTCATTAAAACGGCCATAAAATGCAAAAACGTTGAGTTTTTGGTTATATCTCTCAAACATGTAAATCGCCCTGGAACCCCTAAACAGTGGGCAATAAGCTCATGCAGACAGTCATAAAAAGCAAAAACGACGACTTTTTGGTCATACCACTCAAACATGTAAATCGCCCTTGAACCCCTAAACATTGGGCAGTAGCTCATGCAAACGGCCATAAAACACAAAAACAATAACTTTTTGGTCTATACCTCGCAAACATGTAAATCGCCCTGGAACCCCCTAAACAGTGGGCAATAACTCATTAAAATGGCCACAAGACGCTAAAAAGAAGAACTTTTAGTCATAAAGTTGAAACATGTAAATCGCCCTGGGAACCACAAAACAGTGGGCAACAGCTCATTAAAACGACCATAACACGCAACAACGACAAGTTTTTGGTCATTCCTCTCAAACATGTAAATCGCCCTGGAACCCGAAAACCGTAGGCAATAACTCAAGAACACGGACATAAATCGCAAAAAGACGAGTTTTTGCTCATACCTCCCAAACATGTAAATCTCCCTGGAACCCCAAAACTGTGTTCAATAACTCATGAAAATGTCCATAAAACGCAAAAAAACGACGATTTTTTGGTCATACCTCTGAAACATGTTAATCGCCCTGGAATCCCAAAATCATGGCAATAACTCATGAAAACAGCCATAAAACTTAAAAAGATTAGTTTTTGGTTATACTCCCAAACATGTAAATCGCCCTGGAACCCCAAAACAATGGGCAATAACACATGAAAATGTCCATAAAACGCAAAAGACGAGTTTTTGGTCATAACTCTACAACATGTAAATCGCGTTGGAACCCGAAAACTGTGGGCAGTAGCTCATTAAAACGGCCATAAAATGCAAAAAGACATGTTTTTTTCATTACTCTAAAACATGTAAATCGCCCTGGAACCCCAAAATAGTGGGCAATATCTCATTAAAACGACCATAAAACGCAAAAGCGACGAGTTTTTGGGCATACCACTCAAACATGTAAATCTCCCTAGAAAACCCAAAACTATGGGCAATAACTGATGAAAATGTCCATAAAACGCAAAAAAGACGAGTTTTTGGTCATAACTCTAAAACATGTAAATCGCCCTGGAACCCCAAAACTTTGGGCAATAACTCATTAAAACGGCCATAAAATGCAAAAACGATGAGTTTTTGGTTATATCTCTCAAACATGTAAATCGCCCTGGAACCCCTAAACTGTCGGCAATAGCTCATGCAGACAGTCATAAAAAGCAAAAACGATGAATTTTTGGTCATACCACTCAAACAAGTAAATTGCCCTTGAACCCCTAAACAGTGGGCAATAGCTCATGCAAACGGCCATAAAACACAAAAACGACAACTTTTTGGTCTATACCTCTCAAACATGTAAATCGACCTAGAACCCCTAACCAGTGGGCAATAACTCATTAAAATGGCCACAAGACGCTAAAAAGAAGAACTTTTAGTCATAAAGTTGAAACATGTAAATCGCCCTGGAACCCCAAAACAGTGGGCAACAGCTCATTAAAACGACCATAACACGCAACAACGACAAGTTTCTGGTTATTCCTCTCAAACATGTAAATCGCCCTAGAACCCGAATATCGTAGGTAATCACTCACGAACACGGAAATAAAAACGCAAAAAGACAAGTTTTTTGCTCATACCTCCCAAACATGTAAATCTCCCTGGAACCCCAAAACTGTGGGCAATAACTCATGAAATGTCCATAGAACGCAAAAACGACGAGTTTTTGGTCATACCTCTGAACCATGTTAATCGCCTGGAATCCCAAAATCGTGGGCAATAACTCATGAAAACAGCCATGAAACTTAAAAAGATTAGTTTTTGTTTATACCTCCCAAACATGTAAATCACCCTGGAACCCCAAAACAGTGGGCAATAACACATGAAAATGTCCATAAAACGCAAAAAGACGAGTTTTTGGTCGTAACTCTAAAACATGTAAATCGCGTTGTAACCCCAAAACTGTGGGCAGTAGCTTATTAAAACGGCCATAAAATGCAAAAAGACATGTTTTTTTCATTACTCTAAAACATGTAAATCGCCCTGGAACCCCAAAATAGTGGGCAATATCTCATTAAAACGACCATAAAACGCAAAAGCGACGAGTTTTTGGCATACCACTCAAACATGTAAATCGCCCTGGAACCCCAAAATAGTGGGCAATAGCTCATTAAAACGACCATCAAACACAAAAGCGACGAGTTTTTGGGCATACCACTCAAACATGTAAATCTCCCTAGAAAACCCAAAACTATGGGCAATAACTCTTGAAAATGTCCATAAAACGCAAAAAAGACGAGTTTTTGGTCATAACTCTAAAACATGTAAATCGCCCTGGAACCCCAAAACTTTGGGCAATAACTCATTAAAACGGCCATAAAATGCAAAAACGATGAGTTTTTGGTTATATCTCTCAAACATGTAAATCGCCCTGGAACCCCTAAACTGTGGGCAATAGCTCATGCAGACAGTCATAAAAAGCAAAAACGATGACTTTTTGGTCATACCACTCAAACAAGTAAATCGCCCTTCAAACCCTAAATAGTGGGCAACAACTCATGCAAACGGCCATAAAACACAAAAACGAGAACTTTTTGGTCTATACCTCTCAAACATGTAAATCGCCTTGGAACCCCTAACCACTGGGCAATAACTCATTAAAATGGCCACAAGACGCTAAAAAGAAGAACTTTTAGTCATAAAGTTGAAAAATGTAAATCGCCCTGGAACCCCAAAACAGTGGGTAACTGCTCATTAAAACGACCATAACACGCAACAACGACAAGTTTCTGGTCTTTTCTCTCAAACATGTAAATCCCCCTGGAACCTGAATACCGTAGGCAATAACTCAAGAACACGGACATAAAACACAAAAAGACGAATTTTTGCTCATACCTCCCAAACATGTAAATCGCCATGGAACCTCAAAACTGGGGGCAATAACTCATGAAAATGTCCATAGAACGCAAAAAAACGACGAGTTTTTGGTCATAACTCTAAAACATGTAAATCGCCCTGGAACCCCAAAACTTTGGGCAATAACTCATTAAAACGGCCATAAAATGCAAAAACGATGAGTTTTTGGTTATATCTCTCAAACATGTAAATCGCCCTGGAACCCCTAAACAGTGGGCAATAGCTCACGCAAACAGTCATAAAAAGCAAAAAACGACGACTTTTTGGTCCTACGACTCAAACATGTAAATCGCCCTTGAACCCCTAAACAGTGGGCAATAGCTCATGCAAACGGCCATAAAACACAAAAACGAGAACTTTTTGGTCTATACCTGTCAAACATGTAAATCGCCTTGGAACCCCTAAACAGTGGGCAATAACTCATTAAAATGGCCACAAGACGCTAAAAAGAAGAACTTTTAGTCATAAAGTTGAAAAATGTAAATCGCCCTGGAACCCCAAAACAGTGGGTAACAGCTCATTAAAACGACCATAACACGCAACAACGACAAGTTTCTGGTCATTTCTCTCAAACATGTAAATCCCCCTGGAACCCGAATACCGTAGGCAATAACTCAAGAACACGGACATAAAACGCAAAAAGACGAGTTTTTGCTCATACCTCCCAAACATGTAAATCGCCATGGAACCTCAAAACTGGGGGCAATAACTCATGAAAATGTCCATAGAACGCAAAAAACGACGAGTTTTTGGTCATACCTCTGAAACATGTTAATTGCCCTGGAATCCCAAAATCGTGGGCAATAACTCATGAAAACAGCCATGAAACTTAAAAAGATTAGTTTTTGTTTATACCTTGCAAACATGTAAATCACACTGGAACCCCGAAACTGTGGGCAATAACACATGAAAATGTCCATAAAACGCAAAAAGACGAGTTTTTGGTCATAACTCTAGAACATGTAAATCGCGTTGGAACCCCAAAACTGTGGGCAGTAGCTCATTAAAATGGCCATAAAATGCAAAAAGACATGTTTTTTGTCATTACTCTAAAACATGTAAATCGCCCTGGAACCCCAAAATAGTGGGCAATATCTCATTAAAACGACCATAAAACGCAAAAGGGACGAGTTTTTGGTCATACCACTCAAACATGTAAATCGCCCTGGAACCCCAATACCGTGGGGAATAACTCATGAAAACGGCCATAATACGCAAAAAGAAGAGTTTTTGCTCATACCTTCCAAACATTTATATCGCCCTGGAACCCCAAAACTATGGGCAATAACTCATAAAAATGTCCATAAAACGCAAAAAGACGAGTTTTTTGTCATAACTCTAAAACATGTAAATCGCCCTGGAACCCCTAAACAGTGGGCAATAACTCATTAAAATGGCCACAAGACGCTAAAAATAAGAACTTTTAGTCATAAAGTTGAAACATGTAAATCGCCCTGGAAACCCCAAAACAGTGGGCAACAGCTCATTAAAACGACCATAACACGCAACAACGACAAGTTTTTGGTCATTCCTCTCAAACATGTAAATCGCCCTGGAACCCGAATACCGTAGGCAATAACTCAAGAACACGGACATAAATCGCAAAAAGACGAGTTTTTGCTCCTACCTCCCAAACATGTAAATCGCCCTGGAACCCCAAAACCGACGATTTTTTGGTCATACCTCTGAAACATGTTAATCGCCCTGGAATCCCAAAATCATGGGCAATAACTCATGAAAACAGCCATAAAACTTAAAAAGATTAGTTTTTGTTTATACCTCCCAAACATGTAAATCGCCCTAGAACCCCAAAACAGTGGGCAATAACACATGAAAATGTCCATAAAACGCAAAAAGATGAGTTTTTGGTCATAACTCTACAACATGTAAATCGCGTTGGAACCCCAAAACTGTGGGCAGTAGCTCATTAAAACGGCCATAAAATGCAAAAAGACATGTTTTTTCATTACTCTAAAACATGTAAATCGCCCTGGAACCCCAAAATAGTGGGCAATATCTCATTAAAACGACCATAAAACGCAAAAGCGACGAGTTTTTGGTCATACCACTCAAACATGTAAATCGCCCTGAAACCCCAAAATAGTGGGCAATATCTCATTAAAACGACCATAAAACGCAAAAAGCGACGAGTTTTTGGGCATACCACTCAAACATGTAAATCTCCCTAGAAAACCCAAAACTATGGGTAATAACTCTTGAAAATGTCCATAAAACGCAAAAAAGACGAGTTTTGGTCATAACTCTAAAACATGTAAATTGCCCTGGAACCCCAAAACTTTGGGCAATAACTCATTAAAACGGCCATAAAATGCAAAAACGATGAGTTTTTGGTTATATCTCTCAAACATGTAAATCGCCCTGGAACCCCTAAAATGTGGGCAATAGCACATGCAGACAGTCATAAAAAGCAAAAACGATGACTTTTTGGCCATACCACTCAAACAAGTAAATCGCCAGTGAACCCCTAAACAGTGGGCAATAGCTCATGCAAACGGCCATAAAACACAAAAACGACAACTTTTTGGTCTATACCTCTCAAACATATAAATCGACCTAGAACCCCTAACCAGTGGGCAATAACTCATTAAAATGGCCACAAGACGCTAAAAAGAAGAACTTTTAGTCATAAAGTTGAAACATGTAAATAGCCCTGGAACCCCAAAACAGTGGGCAACAGCTCATTAAAACGACCATAACACGCAACAACGACAAGTTTCTGGTCATTCCTCTCAAACATGTAAATCGCCCTGGAACCCGAATACCGTAGGTAATCACTCAAGAACACGGACATAAAACGCAAAAAGACGAGTTTTTGCTCATACCTCCCAAACATGTAAATCGCCCTGGAACCCCAAAACTGTGGGCAATAACTCATGAAAATGTCCATAGAACGCAAAAAACGACGAGTTTTTGGTCATACCTCTGAAACATGTTAATCGCCCTGGAATCCCAAAATCGTGGGCAATAACTCATGAAAACAGCCATAAAACTTAAAAAGGTTAGTTTTTGTTTATACCTCCCAAACATGTAAATCGCCCTAGAACCCCAAAACAGTGGGCAATAACACATGAAAATGTCCATAAAACGCAAAAAGACGAGTTTTTGGTCATAACTCTAAAACATGTAAATCGCGTTGGAACCCCAAAACTGTGGGCAGTAGCTCATTAAAACGGCCATAAAATGCAAAAAGACATGTTTTTTGTCATTACTCTAAAACATGTAAATCGCCCTGGAACCCCAAAATAGTGGGCAATATCTCATTAAAACGACCATAAAACGCAAAAGCGGCGAGTTTTTGGTCATACCACTCAAACATGTAAATCGCCCTAGAACCCCAAAATAGTGGGCAATAGCTCATTAAAACGACCATAAAACACAAAAGCGACGAGTTTTTGGGCATACCACTCAAACATGTAAATCTCCCTGGAAAACCCAAAACTATGGGCAATAACTCATGAAAATGTCCATAAAACGCAAAAAAGACGAGTTTTTGGTCATAACTCTAAAACATGTAAATCGCCCTGGAACCCCAAAACTTTGGGCAACAACTCATTAAAACGGCAATAAAATGCAAAAACGATGAGTTTTTGGTTATATCTCTAAAACATGTAAATCGCCCTGGAACCCCAAAACAGTGGGCAACAGCTCATTAAAACGACCATAACACGCAACAACGACAAGTTTTTGGTCATTCCTCTCAAACATGTAAATCGCCCTGGAACCCGAATACCGTATGCAATAACTCAAGAACACGGACATAAATCGCAAAAAGACGAGTTTTTGCTCATACCTCCCAAACATGTAAATCGCCCTGGAACCCCAAAACCGACGATTTTTTGGTCATACCTCTGAAACATGTTAATCGCCCTGGAATCCCAAAATCATGGGCAATAACTCATGAAAACAGCCATAAAACTTAAAAAGATTAGTTTTTGTTTATACCTCCCAAACATGTAAATCGCCCTAGAACCCCAAAACAGTGGGCAATAACACATGAAAATGTCCATAAAACGCAAAAAGATGAGTTTTTGGTCATAACTCTACAACATGTAAATCGCGTTGGAACCCCAAAACTGTGGGCAGTAGCTCATTAAAACGGCCATAAAATGCAAAAAGACATGTTTTTTCATTACTCTAAAACATGTAAATCGCCCTGGAACCCCAAAATAGTGGGCAATATCTCATTAAAACGACCATAAAACGCAAAAGCGACGAGTTTTTGGTCATACCACTCAAACATGTAAATCGCCCTGAAACCCCAAAATAGTGGGCAATATCTCATTAAAACGACCATAAAACGCAAAAGCGACGAGTTTTTGAGCATACCACTCAAACATGTAAATCTCCCTAGAAAACCCAAAACTATGGGTAATAACTCTTGAAAATGTCCATAAAACGCAAAAAAGACGAGTTTTGGTCATAACTCTAAAACATGTAAATTGCCCTGGAACCCCAAAACTTTGGGCAATAACTCATTAAAACGGCCATAAAATGCAAAAACGATGAGTTTTTGGTTATATCTCTCAAACATGTAAATCGCCCTGGAACCCCTAAAATGTGGGCAATAGCACATGCAGACAGTCATAAAAAGCAAAAACGATGACTTTTTGGCCATACCAGTCAAACAAGTAAATCGTCATTGAACCCCTAAACAGTGGGCAATAGCTCATGCAAACGGCCATAAAACACAAAAACGACAACTTTTTGGTCTATACCTCTCAAACATGTAAATCGACCTAGAACCCCTAACCAGTGGGCAATAACTCATTAAAATGGCCACAAGACACTAAAAAGAAGAACTTTTAGTCATAAAGTTGAAACATGTAAATCGCCCTGGAACCCCAAAACAGTGGGCAACAGCTCATTAAAACGACCATAACACGCAACAACGACAAGTTTCTGGTCATTCCTCTCAAACATGTAAATCGCCCTGGAACCCGAATACCGTAGGTAATCACTCAAGAACACGGACATAAAACGCAAAAAGACGAGTTTTTGCTCATACCTCCCAAACATGTAAATCGCCCTGGAACCCCAAAACTGTGGGCAATAACTCATGAAAATGTCCATAGAACGCAAAAAACGACGAGTTTTTGGTCATACCTCTGAAACATGTTAATCGCCCTGGAATCCTAAAATCGTGGGCAATAACTCATGAAAACAGCCATAAAACTTAAAAAGGTTAGTTTTTGTTTATACCTCCCAAACATGTAAATCGCCCTGGAACCCCAAAACAGTGGGCAATAACACATGAAAATGTCCATAAAACGCAAAAAGACGAGTTTTTGGTCATAACTCTAAAACATGTAAATCGCGTTGGAAACCCAAAACTGTGGGCAGTAGCTCATTAAAACGGCCATAAAATGCAAAAAGACATGTTTTTTGTCATTACTCTAAAACATGTAAATCGCCCTGGAACCCCAAAATAGTGGGCAATATCTCATTAAAACGACCATAAAACGCAAAAGCGGCGAGTTTTTGGTCATACCACTCAAACATGTAAATCGCCCTGGAACCCCAAAATAGTGGGCAATAGCTCATTAAAACGACCATAAAACACAAAAGCGACGAGTTTTTGGGCATACCACTCAAACATGTAAATCTCCCTGGAAAACCCAAAACTATGGGCAATAACTCATGAAAATGTCCATAAAACGCAAAAAAGACGAGTTTTTGGTTATAACTCTAAAACATGTAAATCGCCCTGGAACCCCAAAACTTTGGGCAATAACTCATTAAAACGGCCATAAAATGCAAAAACGATGAGTTTTTGGTTATATCTCTCAAACATGTAAATCGCCCTGGAACCCCTAAACAGTGGGCAATAGCTCACGCAAACAGTCATAAAAAGCAAAAAACAACGACTTTTTGGTCATACGACTCAAACATGTAAATCGCCCTTGAACCTCTAAACAGTGGGCAATAGCTCATGCAAGCGGCCATAAAACACAAAAACAACAACTTTTTGGTCTATACCTCTCAAACATGTAAATCGCCCTGGAACCCCTAAACAGTGGGCAATAACTCATTAAAATGGCCACAAGACGCTAAAAAGAAGAACTTTTAGTCATAAAGTTGAAAAATGTAAATCGCCTTGGAACCCCAAAACAGTGGGTAACAGCTCATTAAAACGACCATAACACGCAACAACGGCAAGTTTCTGGTCATTTCTCTCAAACATGTAAATCCCCCTGGAACCCGAATACCGTAGGCAATAACTCAAGAACACGGACATAAAACGCAAAAAGACGAGTTTTTGCTCATACCTCCCAAACATGTAAATCTCCATGGAACCTCAAAACTGGGGGCAATAACTCATGAAAATGTCCATAGAACGCAAAAAACGACGAGTTTTTGGTCATACCTATGAAACATGTTAATTGCCCTGGAATCCCAAAATCGTGGGCAATAACTCATGAAAACAGCCATGAAACTTAAAAAGATTAGTTTTTGTTTATACCTTGCAAACATGTAAATCGCCCTGGAACCCCGAAACTGTGGGCAATAACACATGAAAATGTCCATAAAACGCAAAAAGACGAGTTTTTGGTCATAACTCTAAAACATGTAAATCGCGTTGGAACCCCAAAACTGTGGGCAGTAGCTCATTAAAATGGCCATAAAATGCAAAAAGACATGTTTTTTGTCATTACTCTAAAACATGTAAATCGCCCTGGAACCCCAAAATAGTGGGCAATATCTCATTAAAACGACCATAAAACGCAAAAGGGACGAGTTTTTGGTCATACCACTCAAACATGTAAATCGCCCTGGAACCCCAATATCGTGGGGAATAACTCATGAAAACGGCCATAATACGCAAAAAGAAGAGTTTTTGCTCATACCTTCCAAACATTTATATCGCCCTGGAACCCCAAAACTATGGGCAATAACTCATAAAAATGTCCATAAAACGCAAAAAGACGAGTTTTTGGTCATAACTCTAAAACATGTAAATCGCCCTGGAATCCCAAAACTATGGGCAAAAACTCATTAAAACGGCCATAAATGGCAAAAGACGAGTTTTTGGTCGTAACTCTAAAACAAGTAAATAAACCAGGAACTCAAAATATGGGCAATAGCTCATTAAAACGGCCATAAAATGCAAAACCGATGAGTTTTGGGTTATATCTCTCAAACATGTAAATCTCCCTGAAACCCCTAAACTGTGGGCAATAGCTCATGCAAACAGTCATAAAAAGCAAAAACGACAAATTTTTGGTCATACCACTCAAACAAGTAAATCGCCCTTGAACCCCTAAACAGTGGGCAATAGCTCATGCAAACGGTCATAAAAAGCAAAAAAACGACGACTTTTTGGTATATACCTCTCAAACATGTAAATTTCCCTGGAACCCCAAAACTATGGGCAATAACTCATAAAAATGGCCACAAGACGCTAAAAAGAAGAACTTTTAGTCATAAAGTTGAAACATGTAAATCGCCCCGGAACCCCCAAAACAGTGGGTAACAGCTCATTAAAACGACCATAACACGCAACACCGACAAGTTTCTGGTCATTCCTCTCAAACATGTAAATCGCCCTGGAACCCGAATACCGTAGGCAATAACTCAAGAACACGGACATAAAACACAAAAAGACGAGTTTTTGATCATACCTCCCAAACATGTAAATCGCCCTAGAACACCAAAACTGTGGACAATAACTCATGAAAATGTCCATAAAACGCAAAAAACGACGATTTTTTGGTCATACCACTCAAACATGTAAATCGCCCTGCAATCCCAAAATCGTGGGCAATAACTCATGAAAACAGCCATGAAACTCAAAAAGATTAGTTTTTGTTTATACCTCCCAAACATGTAACGCCCTGGAACCCCAAAACAGTGGGCAATAACACACGAAAATGTCCATAAAACGCAAAAAGACAAGTTTTTGGTCATAACTCTAAAACATGTAAATCGCGTTGGAACCCCAAAACTGTGGGCAGTAGCTCATTAAAACTGCCATAAAGTGCAAAAAGACAAGTTTTTTGTCATTACTCTAAAATATGTAAATCGCCCTAGAACCCCAAAATAGTGGGCAATAGCTCATTAAAACGACCATAAAACGCAAAAGCGACGAGTTTTTGGTCATACCACTTAAACATGTAAATCTCCCTGGAATCCCAAAACCGTGGGCAATAACTCATGAAAACGGCCATAAAACGCAAAAAGAAGAGTTTTTGCTCATACCTTCCAAACATTTAAAACCCCCTGGAACCCCAAAACGGTGGGCAATAACTCATAAAAATGTCCATAAAACATAAAAAAGACAAGTTTTTGGTCATAACTCTAAAACATGTAAATCACCCTGGAATCCGAAAACTTTGGGCAATAACTCATTAAAACGGCCATAAATCGCAAAAGATGAGTTTTTGGTCCTAACTCTAAAACATGTAAATAAACCAGGAACCCAAAATATGGGCAATAGCTCATGAAAACGGCCATAAAATGCAAAAACGATGAGTTTTTGGTTATATCTCTCAAACATGTAAATCGCCCTGGAACCCCTAAAATGTGGGCAATAGCACATGCAGACAGTCATAAAAAGCAAAAACGATGACTTTTTGGCCATACCACTCCAACAAGTAAATCGTCATTGAACCCCTAAACAGTGGGCAATAGCTCATGCAAACGGCCATAAAACACAAAAACGACAACTTTTTGGTCTATACCTCTCAAACATGTAAATCGACCTAGAACCCCTAACCAGTGGGCAATAACTCATTAAAATGGCCACAAGACGCTAAAAAGAAGAACTTTTAGTCATAAAGTTGAAACATGTAAATCGCCCTGGAACCCCAAAACAGTGGGCAACAGCTCATTAAAACGACCATAACACGCAACAACGACAAGTTTTTGGTCATTCCTCTCAAACATGTAAATCGCCCTGGAACCCGAATACCGTAGGTAATCACTCAAGAACACGGACATAAAACGCAAAAAGACGAGTTTTTGCTCATACCTCCCAAACATGTAAATCGCCCTGGAACCCCAAAACTGTGGGCAATAACTCATGAAAATGTCCATAGAACGCAAAAAACGACGAGTTTTTGGTCATACCTCTGAAACATGTTAATCGCCCTGGAATCCCAAAATCGTGGGCAATAAATCATGAAAACAGCCATAAAACTTAAAAAGGTTAGTTTTTGTTTATACCTCCCAAACATGTAAATCGCCCTGGAACCCCAAAACAGTGGGCAATAACACATGAAAATGTCCATAAAACGCAAAAAGACGAGTTTTTGGTCATAACTCTAAAACATGTAAATCGCGTTGGAAACCCAAAACTGTGGGCAGTAGCTCATTAAAACGGCCATAAAATGCAAAAAGACATGTTTTTTGTCATTACTCTAAAACATGTAAATCGCCCTGGAACCCCAAAATAGTGGGCAATATCTCATTAAAACGACCATAAAACGCAAAAGCGGCGAGTTTTTGGTCATACCACTCAAACATGTAAATCGCCCTGGAACCCCAAAATAGTGGGCAATAGCTCATTAAAACGACCATAAAACACAAAAGCGACGAGTTTTTGGGCATACCACTCAAACATGTAAATCTCCCTGGAAAACCCAAAACTATGGGCAATAACTCATGAAAATGTCCATAAAACGCAAAAAACACGAGTTTTTGGTTATAACTCTAAAACATGTAAATCGCCCTGGAACCCCAAAACTTTGGGCAATAACTCATTAAAACGGCCATAAAATGCAAAACCGATGAGTTTTTGGTTATATCTCTCAAACATGTAAATCGCCCTAGAACCCCTAAACTGTGGGCAATAGCTCATGCAGATAGTCATAAAAAGCAAAAACGATGAATTTTTGGTCATACCACTCAAACAAGTAAATCGCCCTTGAACCCCTAAACAGTGGGCAATAGCTCATGCAAACGGTCATAAAAAGCAAAAAAACGACGACTTTTTGGTATATACCTCTCAAACATGTAAATTTCCCTGGAACCCCAAAACTATGGGCAATAACTCATAAAAATGGCCACAAGACGCTAAAAATAAGAACTTTTAGTCATAAAGTTGAAACATGTAAATCGCCCCGGAACCCCCAAAACAGTGGGTAACAGCTCATTAAAACGACCATAACACGCAACACCGACAAGTTTCTGGTCATTCCTCTCAAACATGTAAATCGCCCTGGAACCCGAATACCGTAGGCAATAACTCAAGAACATGGACATAAAACACAAAAAGACGAGTTTTTGATCATACCTCCCAAACATGTAAATCGCCCTAGAACACCAAAACTGTGGACAATAACTCATGAAAATGTCCATAAAACGCAAAAAACGACGATTTTTTGGTCATACCACTCAAACATGTAAATCGCCCTGCAATCCCAAAATCGTGGGCAATAACTCATGAAAACAGCCATGAAACTCAAAAAGATTAGTTTTTGTTTATACCTCCCAAACATGTAACGCCCTGGAACCCCAAAACAGTGGGCAATAACACACGAAAATGTCCATAAAACGCAAAAAGACAAGTTTTTGGTCATAACTCTAAAACATGTAAATCGCGTTGGAACCCCAAAACTGTGGGCAGTAGCTCATTAAAACTGCCATAAAGTGCAAAAAGACAAGTTTTTTGTCATTACTGTAAAATATGTAAATCGCCCTAGAACCCCAAAATAGTGGGCAATAGCTCATTAAAACGACCATAAAACGCAAAAGCGACGAGTTTTTGGTCATACCACTTAAACATGTAAATCACCCTGGAATCCCAAAACCGTGGGCAATAACTCATGAAAACGGCCATAAAACGCAAAAAGAAGAGTTTTTGCTCATACCTTCCAAACATTTAAAACCCCCTGGAACCCCAAAACGGTGGGCAATAACTCATAAAAATGTCCATAAAACATAAAAAAGACAAGTTTTTGGTCATAACTCTAAAACATGTAAATCACCCTGGAATCCGAAAACTTTGGGCAATAACTCATTAAAACGGCCATAAATCGCAAAAGATGAGTTTTTGGTCCTAACTCTAAAACATGTAAATAAACCAGGAACCCAAAATATGGGCAATAGCTCATGAAAACGGCCATAAAATGCAAAAACGATGAGTTTTTGGTTATACCTCTCAAACATGTAAATCGCCCTGGAACCCCTAAACTGTGGGCAATAGCTCATGCAAACGGTCATAAAACACAAAAACGACGACTTTTTGGTCATACCACTCAAATATGTAAATCTCCCTTGAACCCCTAAATAGTGGGCAATAGCTCATGCAAACGGTCATAAAAAGCAAAAACGACGACATTTTGGTCATACCACTCAAACATGTAAATCGCCCTGGAACCCCTAAACAGTGGGCAATAACTCATTAAAATGGCCATAAGACGCTAAAAAGAAGAACTTTTAGTCATAAAGTTGAAACATGTAGATCGCCCCAAAACCCCAAAACAGTGGGTAACAGCTCATTAAAACGACCATAACACGCAAAAACGACAAGTTTCTGGTCATTCGTCTCAAACATGTAAATCGAATACCGTAGGCAATAACTCAAGAACACGGTCATGAAACGCAAAAAGACGAGTTTTTGCTCGTACCTCCCAAACATGTAAATCACCCTGGAACCCCAAAACTGTGGGCAATAACTCATGAAAATGTTCATAAAACGCAAAAAACGACGAGTTTTTGGTGATACCTCTAAAACATGTTAATCGCCCTGAAATCCCAAAATCGTGGACAATAACTCATGAAAACAGCCATGAAACTCAAAAAGATTAGTTTTTGTCTATACCTCCCAAAGATTAGTCTAAAAAGAGGAAACAAAGAAAAACACTATATTGATAGATAATTGAATATCTACGGCGCCTAGCTTCTTAGACGTGGGGCGCTCTGGGAGCCTGAAATCATCGCCCATTAATATATAGTAGTATTGGATGAATCTTCACCTCTTAGGGGTTTATATAGGTAGGTGACCCTTGAAAAAATGGACGATTTGGATGATAAATTTGGAAAGGATAGCAACCTAGGGTTAGTGATTGGGGTGTTGGATTTGGGAACAACCATGCCGACATATCGACTAGATGAGACATTGTCAATTTACATGATTGTTCATGTAATATTACAACAAGCGTTAACGACAAATATACAGTCCTCGCTGATCTCACGTGATCAGTGCATGGCCTATTTCGGTCAAAAATGAGGCATGCTTCGGTGTCCTCCCCCTCATTCTAAACTTAGGAAACTAGAAACACAAGGGGGGAGTCGGGATTGACCAATACCTATCCGGTTTAGAGCATGAAGGGGTATCGGTCAGTCTTGACAGTCCTTATATTTTTTGTTTTCTAAATTTGTAAGAAAGGGGGGGTGAGGGCACCGGAGCAAAACTCGTCAAAAACCGGACAATAAATAGCGGTTCGTTACCATGTGTGGAAGTTACAAGCTCTGTGACAGGCTTGTCCGTTTTGCTACTTGAGTGACTTAAGTGCACCTGCACTACAAGTTGTGAGACCACCGGTAGGATTTACTGTTCCACCTACTCACATGGTCAAATGCAATTTCGTGCCTTCGTGGCCCTTTATTCCTAAGCTTCTCAATGGGCGCAAGCATTTTCGAAGATCCTTGAAAATATATATAGCCCATTTAACCACATTCCTCCGTCAAATGCAAAATTGGAAGAAATCAGAGAAGAATACATAATTCTAGCAGGGGACATGTTATGCGGCTAGATTCTCATCAAACTTTAGGTCAAAAGAACTTAAAAAGTTATAATAAATCAGCGACACTTATTATAGATCGGAGCAAGTACATAAATTATATGCCACACATGCCCAACAAATGTATATCCTGCCTAGTGTAGATTCCACCCACGTGTCCTGAGCCGGCCAATGACGTGCGATCGATGCATCCATCAATGAAATCCAGCCGTACCTATGCATGGCAATTAGCTTCATTCACCAGAGCAAGCAGCCAAGAACAGATCTGGAAAAGCAGGTACATGTCGTGGAGCCTAGACTGGCCGTAGGCGTGTTCGGTTCCCGATCACACTAGCAATATATATATGACAACTCTCCGGATGAATCTGATCTCCAGCGTTTATATATGACAGTGAATGCTGGCATGCTAATAAGAAGATTAAGTACTCCAACTTAAGATTCGTACTACTGACTAGGCCAACATGCAGAACATGGTGAGTGTGCCCAGCTATATATGTACTCACTTTGTAGATTATGTATGCATCGACGCATGTGGACGGTGTAGAGGGTGGTAAAATATTAGATCCCATTGATTCCTGGTTAGCTAGCTAAATTCTCCTGATAACCATCCATCCCTGAGACTGAGAGCGTATTCATCTCGGACCACACTGTGCCTGATCACCTGCTGAGCAACTTCCGTTTGTTTCCCTCTTGCTAATTGCTTCGATCGATCGCGATGGGGCAGAGCGGTGGCGTGGATCAGTCGTCTTGCAGGGTCCTGCCCATCATCGATGAGGGATCAGAGTCGGAGTCGGAGACGGGATCAACACAGGGAGTGCCGTTGGAGACAGCGATGAAGGCAGCGGCAGGGATGAACATCGCGGAGCGGCGGAAGGCAATCGTGGCAAGGATGAGGGAGCTGCTCCAGCGAGCCATCGTGCAGTCGGCCACGGTGGCAGTGCCTCAGTCCAAGCTGCGCGCATCCACCGTGGCCACTACCAAGAAATGGAAGGTAATTAATAAATTGATGTGTCCTACTAAATGAATCATGAATTCTTGATAAACTGTATGTCAATTTTATGCTCTGTTTTCGTCTTTTCAATCGATTCCAGAAGGTGGTGAGCTTCAGAAGCAGGGAACACCGGAGACCAGCCCTCCACGGCAGCGACGCCATGAGCTCGTCGTCGTCGTCAGTGTCATCCAGCAGGAGCAGCTTCGGCAGCCGCGGCGCCTTCTTCACGTCGCCAGCACGCTCCCCTACGTGTCCGGAGCCGACCATAGATAGCAGGATGAAGATGCAGCAGCAGCACCACGCTCACTGGATCACAACGGATTCAGACTGTAAGCTAGCTCACGAGTCACGACAGCATCTTGAAAGTTTCCATCTGTGACTCTGTGTTCGATCGGTATGTGCTGATTTTTTTTCTTTCGTTCCATGTTGTTGACGAATTTGCAGTCGTCGTGCTGGAGCTCTAGACTCGGCGGAGACGGCGATCTCTCTCCGGCCAGCTTACCGATGTGCTTACTGGAGCAGTAAGTTCGTTTGCGGCCCGGCATGAATCATGATTATTACTTGCTTCTGGGACGACAGTAATAGGCCGCAGAGATCAAACGAGCTCTGCTTTGCGAAATGCTCTGTTTACGGCCCATCCGGGCCCGGCTTATATGTGGGTTGTTGTAAAGGCCGGTTTCCTGTTTCAGGTAGACTCGATTAGTATGATTTTGAAGTTTTTGACAGCTCAAAGAGCTGGGACTGGAAGAACAAGCTATTCGTGAATGAAAATGGTCATCTCCTTGCATAATATAAACGTGCCAATGCCATGCAAATTCAAATTGACTTCAGCAAGACATGTTTTAGTTTTTTTTAGGTTTACAAACACAACTGATCGTAACATGCATGATACATGTTGTCATCAAGAAACGAGAATAGGGAGTACCTCCAGCAACATAGTCACACAAAAAATATTAAGTCAGGTGTGTGTACGACGGTCTTATGTTGAAGATCGTCGATCATTCACCGTATAAAAAAATATTTTTAGATATATCTCTAGGCCATGTTAGGGAAGTGTTAGAAGGGTTTGACATGGAACTTGGTTGTACTAGACTTTTCAAAGGTGAATCCAAATTTCCTATTCCATCCGGTCCATATTAATGGCCTTAATTTTATCTAGATACGAATACATTTAGTCTATATATACTTAACTAGATTCATACGAATCTAGCGAAAGTTAAGACCATTAATATGCATGGATCGGGAGTATTGTACTTGATGTCTGTATGAATCTACGGAACTCCTTGGATCCAAAACTTGGAATCCCTGATCGAGCCTTGGACTTCTAGGCCTCCTGTTGTAGTGAGTTGAATTGAATGAATCTCCACCTCTTAGAGGCTTATATTGGTATATAAGTTATCCTTGAAAAAAGACCAATATGAATCCTTGGTAATGGTAGGTGGGAAGGGTGTACGGTTAAAAGTTGACCCACTGGACTAGGGTAGATTTGGAGAAGATAGAGGGTACCAATAGTAATCATGAACATGGGCTCGCTACACTCAGCAAGCTTATTCACCATGAGGGAAAGAACAAAAAAAACATGGCTATTGTGGATACAATTCCATATCCCTGCCAAGATTCTTGCGCATAAACGTGCCCTAAAAGTTTTAAGTTGACACTGAAACAATGCATAAACATTTGAGAAATTCTAAATGTCCAAAAACTAAGAAATTTTAATAATTGAAATACCACATAATCATCTTAGCTCAAGTTCTATGGAAAAAGCCAAGTCACAGTCCATGGACCGTCGCCTCCTGCTTGCGATTATGCCATCTCCAACAACATCACCCTCTTGTCTCTCGTGTTGTACACACTAGTGTCCAGGATAGGATTCTGATGAATATTTATGGAGGAAGATTTGTGACCTTATATGTGAATATTTGGTGTTTTGTTGAAAATTAAATGTCAAAGATTGTTGTCAGTATGTGGCAATGAAACGTTGTTTATTGTTCTTGTTGTTGATTGCTGAACTACTGTGTTAAACTGCTAACTATTGAATGTTGTTGGTTGATAAATGTTATTGTTATTATTATTGTTGTTGTGATAATCCGATGCTAAGAAAAAGGAGAAATACTGCTAATTCTAAAATTGCAATTCATTTTACTATTTTGTTTTTTCCCTTTTGCGGGTGTGAGTACTGCCGCAGGTTCAGAGAACTTGACATGAATTTGGATGGGCAAAGTCTATGGTTGCTTAATGTAAATACAATTTATACTAAACTTATACTTGTTTATACCATAATTTAGCATGCTACACTTTTAGCTAGTATAATTTTTTACACCTAGTTAACATAGTTACAACATAGCTATGTTGCTAAATACTATATTGGTATTTGTTTTATAGGTGTTATGTATCTCACTAATGTATTTAAATGAATGTTCCGTCATTTATATGTTTTTCATATGATTTTTGTAAGTTTTTTGTTAAGAGAACAATTAAATAGTGTCATGTTGTACTATTTTACTAATTCTATTACAACCAGAACATCCTTTCCATTCTTGTTTTTAATCATTCATGTTGGACCCTAACACATATTCTATGCTTTATGTGTTCTAACTAATTGATTTTCATGCAAATTTTATGTGTTGTATAGTTCTCTATCTTATATTGGCACGTGTCAAAGTCATGTGCTTTTCAAATATTTTTCATTTTTACATTGTTAGGAGTTCAACAAAACATATTAGGAATGCAAAAAGGGAAAATAAACAAGGTTGTAAGGGTTATATTATATTACAACGTCAGGACAAATTTTATAAAAGTACATTAGTTGTATAACTGACCTATGCATCTTTTGTAGTATGAATTCATTTATATCTTAATTATTTCATATAACCGGAATATAGAAAATTATTAGTTAGGTGAAAATTGTTTGTTATAAAAATAGGTTGTTTTCCTAGCAAATACTAGTATGCGGCAAGCTACTAGTCCATATCTTTTCCTCCATGTAAGAATTGTGTTATCTCCTTAAATATGGTGGTAGACATGTCAAAAGCATATGTATTGACAAAAATGTTAATAGTAGTTTGTAGTGTATGATTAGGTAAGCATGTTTGTAGAAACTTCTGAAATTTAAATTAACAATTGACACAATTCATTAATGGTTTTTCATGGTCAGATATGTACTGCAAGTTACAGTAGGTTAGATAATAAGCTCTTTTTCTTTGCATTGAAATAAGAGCATTTAAGTAATCACCGGTGAATATAGAAGTTTCATAAATTATACTACGTTTGCATAAACATTGTATCGTTATTTGATATGATTGGTTGTAATGTGTTTTCTATAGTCTAGCCTATACAAGAGCGCTCATGCTTGTTTTATAAATAAAAAATGTACAATGAACATATATATATATATATATATATATATATATATATATATATATATATATATATATGTTCACAATGAACATATAAATAAAAAATGTACCAAAACTCCTTGTGTGTCCATCCTCTGTAGAGGAAGCATCTCACACCATCGGTTGGCTAGAGATTCGTGCTTGGTGACAGAATGGTAAACTTTTCTGTATTTTCGGTGGCTACCGGAAATGTCCTAAGAGGGAAATTTGTTTCCCAACCTTTTTGATCTGCACACTGTCATCTGAGTTTCTGTTTGTTTTGGACTGACCCTCGATACAGAGGCAGAGAGGCCGTGTGGTCCTGGCAACCACAGTCCATCACCACCCCCATCCGCACCTAGTATATCACCACCCATCCCGCTCGTTAGATCCAGCACCGGACGGCCGGACCCCTACCCCCCGCGAGCTCGTACTCAACCACCGCCGCTCCTCGTACTTCTCGCTACAACCTCTCCCAACCCCTAACATTCTCCTCCCCATGTAGAAACCGCCCCTGATTCGAGTCACAAGAAATAACATAGTTGAGGAAGTGAGTAAAGTATCCGGTGACAGTGAAAGCGTATAAAAAACGATCTACGGCTGGCCGAAGCCCCGCAACACCGCCCTAGGCCAGGAACCCGTAGATCTCCGCCCCTCCAGGCCTACCAAACCTCCGGTGCCCCTTCCCAGCCAACTGCATCGATGCCCTACGGCATCGCCACCATGGCAGAGGGCCCTCGCCGTCGTCTCCCTGGCCGAGGCCCCTCGCTGCCGGCTCCATGATTATTGGCAGATCCTCCCATCGAGCTTCATACAGCGAGTCAGCGACGAGGCATCTTCCCACTCCTCCCTACCTCGCTATGCGCCACCGCTGCAACCCAGCCTCGCCGCCACAGCTTCCTGCGCCGGCAGAGAATCCAACGGGCCGCCTTGGCTCCCTGCGCGGGCCACCCAAGCACTTCCCTCAGGCCTCATCGACCGCTTCATCGACGGAGCGACCCCGGTTTCATCAATTGCGGGATTCCTCCCGACTCTCTGTCAGATTCCTCGACGGAGCGACCACGTGTTGCAGTACTGGACAAGCACGCTGGCGTGGTTTCTCCCTGGACGAGAAGAAAGGCAGTTGTGCCGCGCTGCGTGCGACGCTTCGTTGTCCTCTGGTTTGGCCTAAAGCCTAGTGAATTTTACTCGATGGAGCATGTACCGAGAAGAGTCTTGGTTGATTTTGTGCTAAGTACTTGCAATTCCAAACAGGTGCTTGGCTTATATGTTGTTGGTAATGTGGATAGAACGGAAGATGCGTGTGTAGTATTTCTTAAACAATGTACAAGATACGCCATTTGAAAATTTCATACTAATACAGAACTTTGTCCATCCGTTCCGGTACCTATAGATAAACTAGCCACTATTTTCTTGGTGAATAGCCTAGCATGTGTCGTGAAAAGATTCAGTCTGGTGCTGGACATTAGATACTCCCTCCGATCCATATTACTTGTCGTTGAAATGGATGTATCTAGCACTAAAACATGTCTAGATACATCTATTTTAGTGACAAGTAATATGGATCGGAGGGAGTATTTTAGTATCTGTTGAGGCGTGCATTTGATATTCAGTTCAATGTCTAGATGAGAGACACATGGCCTGGAACTCAGGATACTGTTATTAGACCGCATTGTTTCAAAATTATGGCTTTGCCTTGGATTTATTCCACTATCAACAAGACATACACGGGTCTTAACAATGTGCTCTGAGGTGCTGAATCCATTCTTTTGGCCTATAAAAAGACTTGCCGACACTGGACATGCCGTTTCACAAATTTGATATCTAGTGTGAGTACATTTTTAGATACTTAACAATTTCAGCAGTGTACACTGACGAGATACTTAGTATGTTGGACATGTCGTTTCTAAAGTTTGATTCTTCTTCTCCCGAATATGTTCTTCCGAGGGTGCTTAACAAGTTACGCATTGGTACCGAGTCCAATTAATTGTATCTCTGATGTTGACATGCGCTGCTATATAGAATTCTGTATCTTGGTACCTGTTGCATACTTTAGTGTGGTGTTTGATAATCCAACTTTTAGTACCATCTAGCATTGCATGCAAACTGGATTCTTTTTTCAGTTTTTACCAGGTACTTAATCTTCCAAGACCAGGTGTGTGTCTTCTGGCTTCATGATCCTGATATTCATTTGAGTTCTTGAGGTTCCTGATATCCAAGTGCTTGATAATGATGTTTATGCTAGTTCTTAGTCAGACCTGCATATTTGTTCATATCTGTTAGTTTATCGTAGTACTAGTACGGGTGCTAAATTAATCTTGTACAGTATGACTATTTGTTCAGGCACTTGACAAATCTGGGAAGGAGCATGTTCTTCTATTGTATTTAAATCAAATCTACTTTATTCCCTTCGATTGTTCAAGTTGAATGGCCAGTGCCTGACCGAGGAATGTCTATAAAGTGGATGTGCACAGAGTGAAAGAACACCTTCTATTGTATTTTCAAAGCATGTTTCTGTATGATTTTTAGGTACTGAGTGCATTAACCACAAGCATAATTAATATTTCTAGATACTTAATAATGATGACTTGGTACCTTTCGAAAGGGTGATTTACTAAAAAAGACTTGCAAGCACTGGATGTTTCGATTGGTACAAGACTACAGTGCATTACAACGAGATGCTTAGCAAGCTTGGCTAGGGTGTCGAATCTATTTTTAGGCACTTCACAATTTCATTAGAGGTGCTTGATGTGCTGAATCATGGTCTGAACTAACATTGAATTCTTGTATTGCAAAGCTTCTACATCATCATGGTAACAGCAAGCTTCAAACAAATCTCAAAGTAGCTGATCTTAAGGCCTAGCTGCTGTTATTATATAGTTCTAAAGAATGTGTTATCAAAACCTGGTACGTGCTACACAGTTATCTTGCTGGTACTAGTAAACACATCAATGCAGGTTTAGGAAAAAGATATTGCTATGAGGTGCGGAATCATATAGGTTCTTAACGAGTTTCTTTAAGGTGCGGAATCATATGTGTGCTTAACAAGTTTCTCTAAGGTGCTGAATCATACGGGTGCTTAACAAGTTTCTCTGAGTTGCTGAATCATACTGGTGCTTAACAAGTTTCTCTGAGGTGCTGAATCATACATTCCGTTGCAGGTATATTTCTCATGTGCTTGCTGAGTTGCATACATTTCTCTGGGTGCTGAGTCATTGATCTTTTAGTGCTTAATAAATTTCACCTCTACGAATTGAATTTCTCCTGAAGCATACACTGTTAATATCTTTACACATTGAGTTAAGGGCTGATGAGAATTTCCCGTGAGACTAAGATGTTTTTTTCCTTAACTATGCAAGACAAATGGAATATAACCTTTTAGCTGGATTTTTTTCTTTTTTGAAAGTTGACTTCCATGTCACATGTATGTTCTGGCAACTAATAATTTAACTTGCTATTTGACGTTCTTACTCTTACATCTCCCTTGAAATCAGGTTGTGGACACTCTATTTGCTGTTAAATCAACTCCAGTTTCAGTATCTACTAGCAGGCAAATTGTTATCTATGTTTCTCAGATACAAATGCGTCTATATTCTAATATGGTTCATGATGATTACATACCTCTTCTCTTAGTACCGGATTATTGACATCTTGTACAATAGATTTAGTGATCTATGGCCACCAGCACTGGATTGTCTTGATACTTGTTAGCAAGCACAAGGAACTTGTCTGGAGCCAGTTTATCGCGATTCACCAATCAAATAGACTGACAGCGAGAAGTCAAGAGAAGCTAGAAGCTGCAACCCACCCAGAGTGTATGTCTCAGACATCTGTCAGCTAATATTTTCACTTGCTTTTCACTACATGTTGCATTTTGAGTTACTCGTATCCGTCTCGTGTACCGATGTATTTCTGATGCAATTACGTTGATGAGGACAACTAGCAGGAGCAAATTTGTATTGCTCGATTTGTCATTTGACTAGCATGTCTATGTTTCTAGATTATCTATTTGCACTTACCCTACAACTTGCTATTTGCATGCCTTTGTGTTGAGACAATATTGTGGCTGTGTCCGGTTTGTTTGTCCACCATCAATGATTTATATCTGTATTTGAATGAGAGAGAAAAGGGGGGAAAATCATTGCTGAAAATTGAACGTGAAACAACACGGCAGTACCGAATGTTGATAGAGGATGAGGGACGAAAAAAATAATGCAAGGCCATCGGTACCGAGCCTGCTCGTCCCGATGATGACATAGTTGAGAAAGCCCACAGAAATATTAAAAAATGAACCGCTTTAGGTACTGGAGGGTGAAGTAAGCCCACTTGGTACCGAGTATTTGAAATTTGAACGGTGGGCTTGAGTTCTCGACTGCATGTGCAGTGATTCTGTGGGCTGACAGGTCTCCACTGAGCATTGCAGTTTTCACTAGCTATTTATGGCAACGCTTTCAAACTCAAATTCAGAAAAGGCTGCCAACGTTTGCACAAATAGACCTGCCAAACTGATCCAAGTTTCCTCAAATGCTTGAGTATGTCATGTGGTAGGTGAGAGAAACTCATTTCATAAATAGGTGGTGTAAATGAGAAAAGAAAAATAGAGGCCATTGAGTACCCATCTCAAAGCGCATGTGTGGTGATAGATGCATCCTCTAACGAGGATGGACGTACCATATCCGCTTCATATATATATATATATATATATATATATATATATATATATATATATATATATATATATATATATATATATATATATATATCGAAAATAGTGGGGTGTCTACGGTGATACGTGCGCATAGGATTCTTACCGTCCGATCTTCTAAAGAGATCACATGGCGCTTACCTTGGTCCATCCGTCGTCAACCCCAGTTCGTAAACGCCGTCACACCGAGAGCATGACACAGCCTCGGTCTACCAATGTTTTCAGTTGCATAGCACGGTCCATTACATTTTACGACCAAACCGTTTGCGGACAATCCCATAGACAGCCGGACCAAAGTTATTTATCGTTTCTTATGCCACCCCCCGTTAGTAATGGATGTTTATACTATCCAGGGACAGATCGAACCTTTCTCTTGTACGGCGGCAAAGCTTCTCAACCATTGCTATTTTAATGTTTTTCAATTGAATGAGTGCGCTGTCTAAATTTTCTAGATGTACAAATACTCCATAAAAAGTACCGACAGTTGTTGTCCAGTTCTATATCGGTAACATTGGCCATCCTTCGTATGCTTTTAATCTGTATAGATAGCAAAAAAACTATTTCTGAGTATGTAGGTTAGACGAAAGTTAGATTACAGACATGTGTTCGCATATTAAACCCATACTAACCACAAAGCCGCCGCACGCGCCCCGCCGTGTTCCTTTACCCATCTGACGCAAAGCCAACACCTAGTGCAATCCCATCGCAAGTATATATTTTTTTGTAAGCGCACATACCCGTGTTTAGATAAAATATGGCGACGCCATGCATTAGCCAAAAAAAAGAGAAAAGCTACCAGTCTAGATTGTATCAACCGTAGCAATCGGGTGCATCCGGCCGCATGGGTCAGGAGCAAAGGATGTACTATGTTTACGCGTTGTTTTATCACGGCATGGCACGGCAAATTCTTTTCTCTTTGGCCAGCCCCAACGTTTAAAACAAATTATCTGATCGCACACCTACCTGAGCAGCCCACATTAAGGTTACAACCTTCTTTTGCTTGCTGATAGTGGTCTACCCGTTTATGGCACATCATCACGCTGGGTACATCTCCTCCGCCCCCCCCCCCCCCCCCCAACTCCATTCCACACGAGCAGTTCCAAAACTACTAAAACTTTCTCCTTGTAGTGGTGAAGAAAACTTGAGATAGGAAGGAAAGATTAATACCGGAACAAGAGATTAAAGGTACGTGCGCCGGTCGTTTTCTCACAACCGTTCTTCAGCTCACTACTATTGATTATTCTCTACCTTTCAGTAACCAATCTATCCGAAGCACATACTCATCCATTTATCCATAACCATCTCTTGAATCACGCAGGCCGCAAACCACCAGACGAAGACCATGAGCAGCATCAATGGGTCCTGGATCGGGCGAAAAGGTCGCACTCGCCACGATCTCTCCACGAACAGAAGCGCCGGTTGCAGCGCCACCACAAGGCAATCAACCTATGGTAGCTCACATCTAATCGAAGAACTAAACTGCATCGTATCCTCGTTTACTGAGAAGCAAGTGAGAATTGCCGAATCCACAGGCTTTTCTCTTTTCTCTAAACCTGTACATGAAGTTCAGTTCGATCGGCAGTTCACAGTCTGGCTCATGCCTAGAGTGGACACGATGAACATATCAATCAGTGCAGGAGCAGGGAAGAGGATCTCTATTTTCCAGGAGGATGCAGGCAAGATATTCGGCGTACCTTTCCGCGGAAAGGAGGTATGGGATGCGTCGCTTGATAAATCCCAGGCAATGCGTGACGAGATAGAGCGGATCATCCGCCTTGACCACCCTACAACCTCCCCTAGCATCGCCGCCGGGAAGACACTGCGGGATCTGTCCGGGCACGATCTTTCAGAAGATGATGAAGTAAGCTTCAAAGTGTCATTTGTTGTTTTCGTTGTCTGCATGCTGTGCGATAGCAAAAACCCGGGGGAACGCGAATCTGTTAATTTCTGGCCAGCTCTTTCCCATCCCGATCTGATCCACACTTTCAACTGGGCGTCATACATTCTCGGCTCGGTTCTCTCATCTTGCGCCTCTGCTATGAGAGCTACCAGGACGAATAGCCCATACTCTCCACCAGCTGGCACCGTTCTGTTCCTACAGGTTAGCGGGAAGGAAAAGGCAGGAACACGAATCATCGCCAAAATAAATAATATGGGTGGTTTAGTGTTGTCTAACCAAGATACCCGCTAGTAGTCCGCGCATTCTTCATGTCTGTTGAGCGTAAACGTACTAGTGCAAAACCTAGTCAGGAGAAGCTTGCGAAAGTATGGAGTGAACAAGATATAGCGTGGCAAATAGGTGAAGGTGCTGAAAAAGATATGTCCTCTCGAAGAAACGTAGGCACAAAACGATTAGTACAAAAAGAAAGATGGACGGCAGAGGTTGACATCTGGGGGTTCCATTTTTTTTAAGCCAGCTGGGCATCATCCATCGTCACAAGCCGCTATGTGTGTGGACCTAGAAGTTACAGATAAGAACGGGCATAAGTGTGGCGAGCGAAATGAAAAGAACCATGCAAAAAACATTTACGGTTAGAAAAGTTAAAGGCAATACGAGCACGGTGTTAGACTACTACCGAAAATGTAGTACTTTATAAACATAGCAATGTTACATGCCGTATGAACAAGTAAGGCAGTTTAGCAACTTACCAAAACATGGCATGGTGCGAAACAACCAGCAGTTAGAAGATATTTAGCAATTGATAATTTTGCTCGCATGCAAGTATGAAAGAAGGTAGAGCGGGCCTATACACACCCATCAGTATTTTTTCCGAAATCATGGAACTCCATGGGCAGAACCTTGTTTACGATCTAGAAAGCGATAGTGTGCGGCACGAAGCAAACCTCTACTCATCCTCTGGCTTATAAAAGTACCGACAGGTAGCACTGGCCAAGCATGTCCATGGCTTGTTTGTTTTATGTAAATAGGATTATTCGTCGTCCTCCCTATACCGGTACCATGGAATTGTATATATTGGATCCGTAAGCAAACTAGTAAAAAATAGATATGGGGGGATGGGGGGGGGGGGGGGGGGGGGTGGGTGGGTGGGGGGGGGAGGGTGCGGTTTGTTGGGAAACAAAGAGGAGTGTTGTTTCCACGCGGTGGACGAGCGAGTAACGGGAGGCACAACGCGAGACACACGCCGTGAGGAAAGGAGATGGTCGATCTGATTAAGAGAGCTAAAATGCATGCAATCCAATGGTTCCCGCCCTATGCGCACGTACCACCATGAGCATAAAATCCGCGTCCATATATATATATATATATATATATATATATATATATATAGTTCATGTAGTTATTACGAAACTCTAAAATAAAAAATTAGATTGTTGCCTGCCAAAACCCACCGGCGAGCAGCGACGGGCAACACGGAGAGCCGGGAGGCTCCCAGGACTGCTGGTGGGCCCTGGTCCCTCGGGAAACGGCCCGCAAAACTCCGGCACACGTCCTGGCTGGTTCGAGGGCGTGCCACCTGACCTATACCTGATCAGGAAGGTGAAAGATTGCTTCGATTGGTTTCCTGCATGGCAAACAAACATACGTAAAATTCAAGCCGTGACCGGCTTTCAGGTTTCCCTGTGAATCGGCTCTTGGAGCCGATTATCCCATGGTTCTGCATTAGATCTACGATAACATGGGGTTTTGCTTCATCAATACAAGTTAAATCGATCTACGACAGTTTAACGTTTTCACCACGTAATTGGAACATCCTACACGTAATTGAGCCTGGTAGATACAAAAGATGGTAGAAAACTAACTCTAGAGAAGGCCTAACAACCGACGTAAAGTCAATTCCCGGAACAACTCCTCTCGAATTAGCAAATCATATCTTTACGTACTACTGGATCGTTCAACCCGTTTGCAAGGCCTGACCACGTGGATATCAAACTAAACCTTGGAAAACAAGGCAAAACTATAACGGATCGAATCGACGGAATAAAGATCAAGCAAGATGCTACCCTTACACCCGGGAAAAGGTGCAAAGGTAGCGAGGTAAGCAAAGGCAGCATAGCTAAGCAATCATAGTAAAAAGTACCGATGCTAGCCTAAACAAATCTATGATAAAAGTATTACTCGCCATCAACAAGGCTTCAGCACGAGTAACACCAAATAACGCATAAGTAGATACTGCCTAGATCGCAAGATGCGATCTAGGCAGCATGACACTTACCCGAAAGAAATCCTAGAAACAAGGGGTGGCGATGCGCCGAGATTGTGTTTTTTGTGAACGTGATCGTCCTCCTTTTCTCAATAACCTTAGGTACATATTTATAGTCCGGAGACTTTCTATCTTTGGAATAAACCTAGCAATCCTATCTCTTTACTTAAACTGAAACGTAACCTACTACAACATAAGATACACGGGCAATTTAGCCCAATTCCACGCACAAGGCCGCTTCAACAACACGTTGCATATATGTATCTTACAAGCCCATCTTGATTACGGCCCATCTCCTCCTTTGGCCAAAATATGGCGATAACACATGCCCCCCTGGTTTTGGCAATAATAATTCCAAAACCACTCTGCTGATGTTTTTTCTCCTCTTTTTTTTTGTATCGGGTTACGCGTTGCAGAGCAGAATGCGTTGTAGAATCGTCACGCCACCCCCTCATCATGATGCCCTGTCTTCTCAACTCCTCCGCAGTGCATGATTTGACCGTTTTGGCACCACATTATGGAAACTGCTATGGCATTGAACCGTCTCCCACTATTCCCCTTATTTAAATTCATCTGAGCAGTTTGCAGCCCCCATCTTCCTCTAGTAGCCAAAAAACCCTCTTCCTCCGCCATGGCCTCCTCTTCTTCCGCCCTTTCCTCCCAGTCTTCCAACACCATTAGCGACCGGGAGCCGACGCCGGAGCACCCGCCCACGGCGGCGTACGAGACTCTCGCCCCACAATGGTGGGACGAGAGGGATTGGGATTTCGCCGCTTGGTCGGAGGACGATGCGTCCCTGACTGACGGCGAGGAGGGCCTGCAGTTCCTCATCGACGAGGAACTAGAGGCGGAGAGCAGCGACGACGCCTGGTCCTGGGACGGCGTCGAATCCTCCGACGAGGAGGAGGAGTCGGAGGAGGACACCTCCTCCGATGAGTATCCACCGGTGAAGCGCTTCCGCGCCGGGTCCAGCGAGGACACCGAAGACGACGACGAGGACGAGGAGGCCCCCGCTGGCATCTTCAGCAGCAGCAGCGAAGACGACGCCAGCAGCAGCGCTGACGACAGCGAACAAGGCGACGGCGAAGACAGCGGCGACGACCTCGGCCTCTAGATTAGGAACTAGTAGTAGTAGTAGTAGATTTCCTTTTGTAAGCAATCAGCTCCACTGTAAATAATCGTCTTTTGAATGAACGAAGATTGCTTTTCCAACTCGAAGATTGCTTTTTTCGACCCAATTTTGCCGATTAGTCAAAACAGGTCGATGCTCCAGAAGCCGATAATACTGTATCGGCTTTCACCACACTGCACTCATACAGCCAACCAAGTCAAAGCTCAAAGAGCCGATGACAACACATCGGCTTTCCCAAAAACGTTGACAAGGTCAAAACTTGGTCGCATACTTAGACAAATCTGAGCGGCCACTTTCCAGTTTCAAACGGTAAACTGCGAACTTCTTCAAAAAAGGGCGACCCAGATCTCCAACTGCCCACCGACCAGATCGAGCTCACAGCGACAAGAACTCTCGATCCCCAACTGCATAGATCCATCTCCGCCGGCAAACTAGATGGCGGAATCGTCCAACACCAACCCAGAGGTCTCCGGTCTGAAGGTACGCCTACTCCTCGCAGTCTGAACGCGGTGCTAGAATTAATGGCGAACACCTGAATTAATGCCTTATTCCACCATTAAATTTTTTAGGTTTCAGACATCCTGCTGCCGCATCCTTCTCTCCCAAATTCTCTCTGTCTTGGCCCTCGCACAGAATCTAGTCCTGCCCATCTGATCTCTTGCGAAGCAAACAGAATCCCCTTCGTAAGCCAAGACCTAGATTTAAACTCTTGGGCCGACTGCTTGCGAGCCTGGCCTAATCCCCCTGAACATTGGGTCTCTTGGTTCAGCAGGGTAGCTAGAGCTTACCAATCCCAATGGGAAACCACGGGAATAGCCGATGCCTTGCATTTGTCATTGTCTCCCCTTGAGAAACATGAGAATCTTCTAAAAACCATCGGCTACTTCTGGTCTGACGCTCTGAACTGCTTCATGTTCGGTCATGGCCCCATGTCACCAACCCTGTTAGACGTGGTGATGATTACTGGTCTGGATGTTACATCACCCAGCCCCTCTGCTTTTAAACTGACCAAAGTCCCCTACAAACTGTCTTCTAAAACAGACTGCACGAACTGGGGTGCCTACCTCCAACGCCATATGAAAACAAAGGGCCCTGTCACAGAGAAAGAACACACAGCCTTTCTCAACTTCTGGCTGGAACATTTCATATTCTGTGGCCCTTCCCTGGCTCCAACCAAGAATTATCTCTCCTTAGCCCACGAACTGGCCAAAGGCACTCAACTTGGCATCGGCAAACTGTTCCTTGGAGAGGTCTATCGATATCTCCAGTTGATGTCTGTCAAGCTGTTCTCTGGCATAGCAGTCAAAACAGGTGGTCCTTGGTGGTTCATTCAGCTATGGGCTCAGCTGTATTTTCAAAACCACGTCCCAAACTTCCCCCTTTTGGCGAGTTGCACCTTTCCAGATGTCAAAGGGAAGCAGATCCGATGCACCAGCTATGGCCAAGCTTTGTATAGACTGCCAGGTAGTAAACTGACCCCTCAGGAAGCATCTAAATGGTTCAGCATTTTCTTTCAAGGCCTGGATAATCCTATCTTCTTTCCTTACACGGAAGAATCGGAACATTTTGAAAATCCACTCTCCTTCAGGCTAGACAACTTTGCCGATGACACCAGCACTCGGCAGCTGTTTTCTACTGTGATCCGTCCCTGCTTTCTTCCAGTTGGCATGAGCACATCCAATAGAATAATCAAGCCTGGATATGAATTCTACCAGCCAGTCGTAGTGGCTCGGCAATTTGGCCTTGGGCAAGTACCTCCCCATTTCTTTCTCCACCATCTTACAGAGAGCAGAGCTGACCTGCCCGATCCTCTCACCAGTCAAAGGTGTTATTCCTTCTTCGATGCTCTAACCATCCCAATTCCCAACAACCTCATCTTCGCCTCATCAACTGATGGCTTTGAAGACTGGTGGTCGATGTGGAAGACTCATGCCTTCAGGAGAGCTCTGGGACCGTTGCTGAAGCAGCTCGATGCTGACTATGACATCCCCGTGGAACAGGTACCACTACTTGTAAATTTCCTTGATGCAGCTCACAAATGATTCTTCTACTAACCCACTCTTTCTCTTTGCAGCAACAAGATGGCCCTGAACCTACGCACAGTGATGGCTCCCCCTTCGAGTTCTTTCCGCCAGCTCCTGTGGTTCTTTTCTGCAAAAACTCGCCACCTTTGAAAAAGGTCATGATGCAGAACCAGCCGATCACACCACAATCGGCTTCCAAGAACCAAGCAACTCCTAAGTCAGCTGCCCCTCGAGTTCCAACTAAGACAAGAACGACGGTGAGGAAGGTAGCTGCCAGGAAGACCTTGAGGCGCCGGAGCCCTTCTCCAGAAAGCTCGCACGTAGGCTGATCCATGTCTTGGTCGATCCTTCTCATTCTTCCATTCTTGCAGACATGCTCGTGCTTACTGGTTCTCCCTTTTTTTTACAGGCTTCCGTCGAAGACACCTCTAGCAAGGACACTCAGACCAATCGAGGAGAACTAGGCCCCACAGATTCTGAGAGGACCATCACACCGAGCCAGCCAGATTCACCACCATCGGCTTCCAGGAAAAGGTCGGTTCCTGAACCTACTGCCCCCCGAGCACCAGTCGAGGCGGGGCCAGCTGTGGGTCCCAAGCGAGCTCGCAAAGGACTGCAAGCTTCTTCGTCGAGCCAGGAGGTTTCGAAAATCATCACCCTTCATGCTCTTACCACTTACTTCTTTTTATCTGCCGATTCATCATCATTTATATCGGCAAGCACCTTCCATGCAGGCGATTGACATTTCTAGTGGGAAAGCTGGGGCAGTGCCGACGCCTTTAGCCAAGCCGGATCCAGCAATCCCCGAAGGTGCAGATGAAATGGCTACCACTTTGGCCAAGCCCCCAGCAACCACACATAAACCGATCGTCTCCTCATCTGCTGTCCCCTCGATCTTAGGAGAGGTATGTTAGCTTCTTTCGGCTCATCCTTACACGTTGGACGCGTACTGACGCTTTTTTTCGGGCTGCCAGAGTTGTGATATTTCAGGCTTGCTGACGTTCGACCCTGAATCCATCGAACCAACTCCCTCCGTTGCCGATGATGAACCACGAGCCAGGGCTGTTCCACCTCAATTCCAGCGTCTTAAAACCCTGCTGTCCTCCCCGATCGAAGAGTTGATCGAGGGTTCTGAGGAGGTGAAGAGCGTTCTTGCTGAAATAAAAGACCAACTCCCAGTAGCATTGCAGGTGAAGCTTTGGCCAGTTGTAACTCTGTCTTTCTTCGGGTCAAGGGTGAAGTTAGCTCGTGAGAGGATCAGTCTGCGCCGCGCCCAACTTCCACTGAAGGCCAATATCGCAGACAGATGTCAACAGCTCAACGAGAAAAAGGCGTCTCTAGATGCTAAAACTGACACCTCTGTCAGTACCGCCGAGCTCGCATCCTTGAAAAGGGAACTGGGAGATCTTGAGGAGAAGGTCCGGGCGACTAAACAGCTCATCCATGACAAAGAAGCATTCATCGCCCGCTCCCAAGACGAAGCAGAAGGTCTCAAAGCTCAGCTGAAGACTGATCTGGCGGAAATACGTGCCCTGAACAAGCAGCTAGTGACGGGCAAGGACGAAGACGACGAAGCCGAGATCGCCAAGGTGGATCGTGTCCGTGCTGACGCCCTCCACGCCTTCGAGGCATTCCTTCAGTAGCTTCTTCACGTAAACTGGCACCTGCTCGTAGCAGTTTGAACCTCTAGAGTCGATGGCTGTGCATCGGCTGTATGTTTTTTTTTTATTATTGGCCGATTTCATGTATCGGCCCCCATATTTCACTGTCCATCATCCCACATGCTTGGGAAATATTTCTTGAGGTGTTGACCGTTGACAGCCACTGGGAATTTTACGCCATCCAGCTCCTCAAGCATGTACGCGTTTCCCCTTAAAACTTGATCGACCCTGTATGGCCCGTGCCAATTTGGAGACCATTTACCGTATGCTGCATCCTTAGTTCCCAATGGCAATACAGCTTCCCATACTAGATCGCCAACGTGGAACTCCTTCGGTCTCACCTTCTTATTATATGCACGAGCTACCTTGGCCTTGTTCTCTTTGATTTTCTCAAGCGACCACAGCCTAAGCTCAGTTAAATCCTCAACACTGTCACTCATCAGGGCCGTATATTCTTCAGTTGTTAGATCGTTCTGAAAAGTGACGCGTCTCGATCCAGCCGTAATTTCCCAGGGCAATACGGCTTCTTGTCCATAGACTAGATGGTATGGCGAGGTTTTTATTGCTCCATGACATGACATGCGATAAGCCCATAAAGCCTCTGACAAAACCTCGTGCCAACGCCTAGGGTGCTCATCGATCTTCCTCTTGATCAGCTTGATAAGGCTCTGGTTGGACGCTTCAGCTTGCCCATTTGCTTGAGCATAGTACGGAGATGATCGGATCAGCTTGATTCCCGTGTCCTCACAGAACTCTCTAAACTCGTAAGAAGTGAAGACCGAACCTCCATCAGTCGTGATCGTTTGGGGGATCCCGAATCTATGAATAACATGTTCTTTCACAAAATCGATGACATCCTTTGAGCTCACTGACTTCATAGGGACGGCTTCAACCCATTTAGTGAAATAATCCGTAATGGCCAAAATCCACATGTGGCCTTTGCTTGATGGAGGATTGATCTTGCCAATCATATCCATGCCCCAACCTCGGAATGGCCAAGGTTTGATGATGGGGTTCATTGCTGACGCGGGCACCATCTGAATTTTTCCAAATTTCTGACATGCTTGACACCCTTTGTAGTACTTAAAACAGTCCTCAAGCATGGTGGGCCAATAAAACCCTGATCGCCTGATCAACCATTTCATCTTGTGAGCCGATTGGTGAGTTCCACAGGCGCCTTCGTGTACCTCATGCAGGAGCCGATTGGCCTCGGTTGGCCCTAGACATTTGAGCAACAACCCTTCCAGAGTCCTGTAGAACATGTCGTCCCCGATAAGCACGTACTTCATGGCCTTGTACCTTATCCGTTTAGGTGCCCCCCGAGCCGAATCTTTCAAGTAATTGAAGATATCGGCTCTCCAGTCGTCCGTCTCCAGGAACTGAACTTGAACATCAGTTCCCTCTGCTACGTCCTTGTAGCCTGAAGCCATTTGTGCGAGATCATTTGCCTCTGTATTCTGCGATCGCGGGATCCAGTTAAAGTTTATGTACCGGAACTGTGCCATGAGCTCACGGCATTGCAACCATAATGGGAAGAGCGACTCGCTCTCACACTTGTATTCCTCCGTGAGCTGGGAAATCACCAACTTGGAGTCTCCAAAAATTTCCACTGCCTCTGCCCCAGCTTCTATGAGCAACTCCATTCCCTTGCGTATCGTCTCATACTCGGCGACGTTGTTGGTGCACGGGGTAGCAAGCCTGATGGAGAAGGAATATGTTGCCCCCCGGGGCGACACGAGTAGAATGCCAATGCCGCAACCATCATCGCAAACCGATCCATCGAAAAACATAGCCCACGCTCGTATAGACAGTGCTGCTATATCAGTGTTGATCCTTTCAGCAATAAGGTCGGCTAATGCCTGACCCTTAACTGCTTTCGCAGGTTGGTACCGGATGTCAAATTCCTATAATGCAAACATCCATTTGCCGAGTCGGCCTTTCAACATAGGAGCCGACAGCATGTGCTTTATGACATCTGATTTGCATATAATGATAATCTCTGCCGAGAGCAAGAGGTGGCGCAGCTTGGTGCAGGTGAAAAACAGGCAGAGGCACAACTTATCGATCTCAGGGTACCTTGTCTCTGCGTCGAGCATCCTTCTGCTGATGTAAAACACAACTCGCTCCAGACCATCATAAACCTGCACCACCACCGAGGCGATGGACGTGTCAGCTACTGATAAGTAAATGTAGAACGGCCTATCCGGCTGGGGCGGAACCAATACTGGCGGCTTCGTTAGATATTCTTTGATTTCGTCGAAGGCTCGTTGTTGCTCTGTCCCCCAGCGGAATTCTTCATCAGATTTAATTTTCACCAGTCCCATGAACGGCTCTATTCTTCCTGACAGATTGGAGATGAATCTTCTGACGAAGTTGATTTTGCCGATGAGAGACTGCAGTTCTTTCTTCGTGGTAGGTGGCTTCATTGTTCGCACTGCCTCCTGACTTTTCAGGCCGATCTCAATTCCTCGTTCATGGACCAAGAAACCCAAGAACTGAACGGCCGTCACACCGAAGGCACATTTCTTTGGATTCATCTGTAGGCCGAATTTCCTTGTTCGGTCCAGGACGTGTCGCAGATCGTCCAAATGTCCTTGTACTGAAGCTGACTTGACCACCATGTCATCAATATAAATTTCCACCAGCTTGCCGATCAGATCATGGAAGATGTAATTCATGGCTCTTTGGTATGTGGCGCCGGCATTCTTCAGTCCAAACGTCATGACTACATATTCAAACAACCCCACCGAACCTGGGACTCTGAATGCAGTCTTGTGTATATCTTCCGGAGCCATAAAAATTTGGTTGTAACCGGCATTGCCATCCATGAAGCTCAAGATTTTATGACCAGCAGCTGCGTTGATTAACGTCTCTGCTACCGGCATCGGATATTCATCCTTCGGAGTGGCTCTATTGAGATCCCGAAAATCTATGGCAACCCGCCAGCGGCCATCCTTCTTTTCTACAGGTACGATACTAGAAATCCACTCAGCATACCTGCATGGCCTGATTAACTTGGCTGTCAACATTTTCTCGATCTCCTTCTTGACTTCTTTCAAAATTTCGGCCTTCATCTGTCGTGCTCGCTGCTGGAATGGCCGAAATCCTTTTTTAAGCGGGAGTCGATGCTCAATGATGCTCCTGTCTAACCCGGGCATTTCTGTATAGTCCCAGGCAAAGCAATCTGGATACTCTTTCAACAAAGCTATCATCGGACCCCGCAGAGTTGGATCTAACTTCTTGCTGATAAATGTTGGTCTTGGCTTATCCCCAGGACCGATGTCAATCTCCTCTAGCTCATCAGCGGATGTAAACCCATACCCTAGCTTTCCGTCACCTGTTAAATCGATGCTAAACACGGGGCAAACAGCTGGTGAGGATAACAAAGATAGTTTGGGCCGATTGCCGGAATCGGCCCCCTTTTTCATTGCATTAGTCAAGGAAGGTTTACAACTTATCTGTGCTCTACAATGGCAGGGAACCTCCCTGCTACGACTGCATGACCTGTTTGTCGTAAGATTGCTGCTTTTTATTTTTTGTGGCCGATCGCAGGGATCGGCCTTACCACGTACGATCGTGGACTTTGCTACTCTGTCAGGCCAGTGGATAAGACCAGCCTCACCCCGTTTTTTGTAGCTTCAATGCGCTCACATCCGTCTAGACTGACTCCAGAGATCGGCTCTTGGTCTCCTGCCTCCCAGATGTTCATGCCAGCTATGGAGATCTCAATCGAGTCATCTGCATGAATGACCTCCACTTCATCTCCATCCCACTGTATCAGGCACTGGTGCATCGTGGATGGAATGCAGCAGTTGGCGTGAATCCAATCCCTCCCCAGCAAGACAGCGTAGGTGCTTTTGCTGTCAACGATGAAGAATGACGTAGGGATGGTTTTTCTGCCCATGGTCAAGTCCACATTCAGAACGCCTTGCGTCTCTGAAGTTTGGCCGTTGAAGTCGCTTAACGTTACGTTGGTTTTGATCAGATCTGCAGTGGAGCGTCCCAAACGCCGTAGCATGGAGTATGGCATTATATTGACTACCGCTCCGGTGTCAACCAACATCTTGCGGACAGGCTGCCCATTGATATAACCTCGCAGGTACAGAGCTTTCAGATGTTTGTAGCCCTTCTCTTGTGGCTTTTCAAAGATAACCGGTCGTGGGCCGCAGTCAAACTGTGCTACTGGTAGTTCTTTGGCTCTTGGAGCACAGAACACTGACGGAAGTGTGAACACCATGTTTGTGCCAGCCGATGTCTTCGCATCGGCTTTTACTGGTTTGGGGCGCCATTCTTTTCTTTTCGGACGAGCCTCCGTCTCCAAGGTTTGCTGCACTTTCACGGCCAGATCGGGCCGTGCCTTCCTTAAAGCGTGGAGGTACTGCGCTTCGGCTTCCTCCAAGTTACGCAGCCGCTGAACTCGACGCTTTTGGGTGTGCCTGAGTCCATCGGGGCACCACCTTGGCCGGTGATATCTGTCTTCCTCTTTTCCACCCATTGGCTCCTCGAGGTCTTTTGCTCGCGGGGGAAGAGGCCCTAGGCGCTTGAACACCGAGACTGGACCTGTGTCATCCTTCTGCTGACCACATTCTGGGCAGTTGTCGATTGTAGGCAATCGGCTCATTCCCGCGTCCCAGCAATACTTGAAGAAAGGACAATCCCAATGTTTATCCACGCCTTCTTTTTCCTTTGTCTTTTTACTAGCGAGGTGCTCATACCCTTCATCATCTCTATCGTGCCGGCGACGTCGGTCATACTGATGCTCATACTTGTTAAGGATATGTGTGGAGTGTGGCTTCTGATATCGCACGCTTCTCACTTGCTCCTCGGTCAAATACCGCCTGTCATCATAACGGGGCCGGTCACGTGGACCGGCCTCCTCTCTTTCTCTGCCCCGAGAGCGACCGTCTTCCTCCTTATATGCGCCACGGTGGTACACAGGTCCTGCCATATTAACATCGAACGAGAAATCCAACTGACGCCTCGTGGACTGGCTGTGTTCTACCATGTTGACGCCGGGAAATGGGTTTGTGTCTACTTTCATGGCGAACTGCCCAAGGATCAGACGGCCCTGTTCTATCGCCGTTTGGATCTGGCGACGTAGCTCTTTGCAGTCATTTGTGGTGTGGGTGAACGAGTGATGCCACTTGCAGTAAGGTCTCCCGTTCATCTCTTGAGCTGTAGGGATTTTATGTCCTTCGGGTAACTTCAGCTGCTTTTCTTTCAGCAGTAAATCAAATATCTGCTCAGCTTTGCTCACGTCGAAGTCGAACCCTTTTGCAGGCCCTTGCTGTTTTACCCATTTGCAGGACACAGGATCTGCCCCCCGAGCCCATTCAGCCACGGCCACCTCCTGGTCTTGCGTAGGATCCTCTTCTTCTGTATCGACCAGGCCTATCGGACGTTTGAACTTGTCTTGGTACAACTCAGGGTGGCGCTGTTCATACATTGTCAGCTTCTGGGCCATGTGCGCCAATGAATTGTACTCTACTTGGAAAGCCAGATCTTTGATAGGTGCCGAGAGACCCAACGCTGCCAGCTCGACTGCTTCTTTCTCAGTTAAACGAGCCGAATAACATCGGTTCTTGATAGTCCTGAAACGTTGAATGTTCTCAGCTACCGTTTCTCCCCGCTTTTGCCGCACCTGCGCCAGATCTGCAATGCCAGCCTCGGTAGCTTCTGAATGATACTGGATGTGGAACTGCTCTTCCAGTTGCTTCCAGGTCTGGATAGAATCCGGTGGCAACGAGGTGTACCACCCAAAAGCCGGTCCTGTCAGAGATTGCGCAAAGAACCTTACGCGTAACTGATCCGATGCTGAAATCATGCCTAACTGTGCCAGGTATCGGCTCACATGCTCGATCGAGCTCGACCCTTCTGATCCGCTAAACCTTGAGAACTCAGGGAGCCGATACTTGGGTGGCAGCGGAATCAGATCAAACTCGTTGGGGTACGGCTTGGAGTAGCCGATTGTCCTTCTCTTCGGCACGAAGCCGAACTGGTCTCTTAAGATGGTACGGATTTGCTCCACCGTTTGAGCTGCAGGGGCTAAATTCTCAGAACTCGCTCCGGTGGCGTACTTGGCTAGCCATGCCTGTTTATCAGCGTCCATCCCAGACATCCCTGCTCCGGAAATACCTGCTCCCGGAGCCCCTGCTCCAGAAACTCCTGAACCAGAAATCCCTGCAGTTGCCACCTGGTTCGTGCGCGTCAGGGCATTGCAGTCCGGCACGTAGGTGCACACATATCCATGTGGGATCTCTTTAGGTGGTTCAAACAGGAATTGGCAATCGCCAGGGTCACCTCCAACCTTGTAGACGACGTAAGCCGGTGCCCCTGGTGGCTCCGGGGCTGCAAGCGTGAATGGCAGCTGCGGCCTAGTCTGGAGTGGCCTTTCTCCCTGGTGAGTCCCTAGAGTAGGCCCCGACGGAGAGTACTGATGTTTCATGATCTCCTGAACTACGCGAACCGCGACACGCTCGAAAGCGTTCACTAGGCTCTCAGAATGGCGATGAAGAGAATGAGCCACCATGTAATTGACTTCCTGTCGCAGAGCTCTGGTGCGCTCCTCTGAAGGAACAGACAGATCCACCTCATCAAGAGCACCTTCAGGTGAAAACCCTTTCCACCTGATGCCATGTTTACGCGTCCTCTCAAAAGAGCCGATGAGATCGGCTTCGAAGAGAGCTTTGATATCATCATACTTCGCCTTGTGCTCCTCAGGCAGATCGTCGTACGTGACCGGTCTGTTCTCCATCGCAGCGTCGGATGTTGATGTAGACGTTGTTGAATGTCCCACCGGGCGTGCCAGAATGTGTTGCCTGCCAAAACCCACCGGCGAGCAGCGACGGGCAACACGGAGAGCCGGGAGGCTCCCAGGACTGCTGGTGGGCCCTGGTCCCTCGGGCAACGGCCCGCAAAACTCCGGCACACGTCCTGGCTGGTTCGAGGGCGTGCCACCTGACCTATACCTGATCAGGAAGGTGAAAGATTGCTTCGATTGGTTTCCTGCATGGCAAACAAACATACGTAAAATTCAAGCCGTGACCGGCTTTCAGGTTTCCCTGTGAATCGGCTCTTGGAGCCGATTATCCCATGGTTCTGCATTAGATCTACGATAACATGGGGTTTTGCTTCATCAATACAAGTTAAATCGATCTACGACAGTTTAACGTTTTCACCACGTAATTGGAACATCCTATACGTAATTGAGCCTGGTAGATACAAAAGATGGTAGAAAACTAACTCTAGAGAAGGCCTAACAACCGACGTAAAGTCAATTCCCGGAACAACTCCTCTCGAATTAGCAAATCATATCTTTACGTACTACTGGATCGTTCAACCCGTTTGCAAGGCCTGACCACGTGGATATCAAACTAAACCTTGGAAAACAAGGCAAAACTATAACGGATCGAATCGACGGAATAAAGATCAAGCAAGATGCTACCCTTACACCCGGGAAAAGGTGCAAAGGTAGCGAGGTAAGCAAAGGCAGCATAGCTAAGCAATCATAGTAAAAAGTACCGATGCTAGCCTAAACAAATCTATGATAAAAGTATTACTCGCCATCAACAAGGCTTCAGCACGAGTAACACCAAATAACGCATAAGTAGATACTGCCTAGATCGCAAGATGCGATCTAGGCAGCATGACACTTACCCGAAAGAAACCCTAGAAACAAGGGATGGCGATGCGCCGAGATTGTGTTTTTTATGAACGTGATCGTCCTCCTTTTCTCAATAACCTTAGGTACATATTTATAGTCCGGAGACTTTCTATCTTTGGAATAAACCTAGCAATCCTATCTCTTTACTTAAACTGAAACGTAACCTACTACAACATAAGATACACGGGCAATTTAACCCAATTCCACGCACAAGGTCGCTTCAACAACACGTTGCATATATGTATCTTCCAAGCCCATCTTGATTACGGCCCATCTCCTCCTTTGGCCAAAATATGGCGATAACATAGATCAAGGCTCCGAACTCGTAGCCTTTACCAATAAATTGTCTATGCCTAGAAACAACTACTTTATTACACTAAAAAACAACCTTAAACCCATCTACGCGTAGAAGAGAGCTGTAGCGAGATTCTTATTTATAATAGGGACATAATGCACATTTTTAGCTGCACGATCTTACCAAAATTAACTTTCAGATCTACCATGTCAATATCACGAACAAAAGCATGTGATCTATTACCTATTTGGATGGAAGAGTACCATGCTACCTAATAAGATGTGAATATTGAGATATCAGGACATACATAAATACTTTTCCATCTCAATAAATCCCAATAAAATTCTCCAATGTGTGTTATGGTATTTAGGACCATATCACATAAAAAACCAAGCTTGTCCAATGTAAAAATATTATCTTAACTTCCATAATCTACTTCAGCACTTTTTGAAGAAGTGCATTTAAATGGGATTATAATCTCTAGAAAATCCCATTTAAATAATGAAGGGATTATTTGACCTACTCCACCTTCCAATACCATTTCCACACTTTGCCCAATGCAAGTCTATCAACTTCCTTCACAAGAACCGACTTGATCAATTTTGCCAAACCAAGCAAAACTAGATTCAAACCAAAACCAAAGCAGCCCCAATCTTCCCAAGAACTCCTCCACAACATCATCACTCCCTCCGATTCAGAGGCGCTGGGCGACGACGACACGCTGACCCACTGGGCGCCGCCTGCGTTCTCGCGTCGGCATTGATGGCGAAGGAGCGGGAAGCTGCGCGTGTTCGCGGGTGAAGGGGCTATTTAACCCTGCGCTTGTTGGTGCCGGACTCCTCACCTCTCACTATTGCAAAGCCTACCCGCCGCCACCACCAACAATGAAGACGCCGTCGTGGCTGGAGAAGAGGAGGAGGAAGAACGACCACGAGGCGTCTAGCTCTAGCAGCCAGAGCTCCCGGCTAACGACCTTCCTCCGCGACACGTACCTGCCGCCTCCGCCGCGGCCGGAGGATTTCCGGGGCCGTACCGTGGAGGTTAGCCGGCCGACACGGCCGAAGGGGGAGCGCCGCGAGCGGCGGTACTTCTGCATCGCGGAGTGCGAGCGCCACTGGAGGGAGGACCGGGGCATCGGACAGAACAACGTGTCCCTCCCTACCGCCTGGCACCTCAACCGGGACCGTGTCCCGGTGCCGCCCATGCCCAAGACAGGCAAAGGGCTGGAGGAGGAGATCCGACGCCGGATCAGGGGCCTCCCGCCGGTCCAACGGTGGGATGCCACCTACCAGAGCGATGCCTACTGAAAGGAGTTCCTCGATTGGGAGCACAAGGTGCATCGCGCCACCACCATCTTCCATGACCTGCAGCCGGGAGAGGTCTACCCCGTCCCCGACATCGACTCAGATGAGGAGGGCGTCGTCAACCACTCCGACGCCAAGCTCGACAGCAAGGACGGCAACGATGACATCGTCGTCAAGCAGGAGGCGGGGGACGACATCGCCGCGAACCTGCCCGATGAAGATGCCCTAAGGTTCCTATTGAGACTAGGCCAACCTGCTGCGGAACATGCATTCATGGTGTCTCTGCCCAGCTATATATTTGTATAGATTATGCGTCGATGCTTGTGGACGGTGTAGACTGTAAAATATCACTGTCGCGCGCCTCCATTGATTCCTTATCGTTGTATCCTTTCAACTCTGAAAGTCTACTAAACTTGCACTGCGTGTGTGTCTGTTTGAGGTAGACTCAATTAATCTGCGAATTTCAAGTTTTTTTACAGCTCAAAGAGCTGAGCTGGATAAGTTAATAGGTCCCACGCTATGGGTCCAGCCACAGGAAGACACTCTGTGGTCCAACACTTAGGTCGTTACGTAGTGGGTCCCGTTCTTCTCACCTAGTTGTCAACATGTGTCTTTGGATTAAGCAACACTGTCGCACAATAGCTATTTATTCCAACTTTGATGTCGCGTGTGAGCTATTTCAACCAACTACGACGTCCATGGGAGCTATTTGTCGACGCTGGCTTGGGCAACGTCCATGCGCTATATATGTAGTGCAATCCTTCATTCATATGCCTGCCGGGTATTGATGTATGGAGGCGGCCCATGCGGTGTCCGGCTGGTGTGGCGGCCGGATGCACTCCCAGACGGCGCTGTTGCATTTGAACCCGGATCCGAAGCCAATCATCCACACCCTGTCGCCCTTCCTCATCCGTCCCTGCTTGGCCTCGATGTAGCCCAGCTCGTACCACACCGAGCTGCTGGACGTGTTCCCGAACCGGCGGAGCGTCATGCGCGACGCCTCCATCTGCTCGTCCGACAACGCCAGGCTACGCTGCACCTTGTCCAGCACCGCGCGTCCGCCGCAGTGCACGCAGAAATGGTCGAACGCCTTGCCGAAGTCCGGCACGCGCCGCAGCTTGCTGCCCAGCACGAAGAGCAGCTGCTCGGAGAAGGGGAGCACCAGGGGCGCGACGGCGGTGATGTTTGCCTTCAGGGACTCGCCGGCGACTGCTAGCAGATCCTTGGACAGGTTGACGCCTACGTTGCCCTCGCCGTCCTCTTCCTGGAACACGCACGAGTAGGAGCCGTCGTGCGTGCCCATGGTGCTCGTCTGCACCAGGTGCGAGAGCCGGAACCGCGCCCTCTCGTCCGATGTCGACAGCAGCACGGCGGCGCCGCCGACCCGGAACAGCACGTTGGAGAGCTGCATGGCCCGCTCCCGCCCCACGTAGAAGTTGGAGGTGATGATCTCCGTGGACACCACCAGAGCGTAACGCGCCGCGGCAGTCCTCCTAACTTGTGCCGCCTGCAGCATTCCCGCCGCGAGACCAGCCGAGATCACCCCGGCGCTGCACCCCATCCCGGAGAGGTTGACGGAGCTGACGTCGTCCCGGAGCCTATACCTGTTCACGATCATGTCGCTGATGGACGGGACGGGGGCGAAGACGCTGCAGTTGACGACGAGTATGTCGACGGCGTCCGGGGCGACGCCTGTCTTGGCAAACACGTCGTCGATGGCCGAGAGGACAACAGTCTCGGCCTCAGAGCGAGCCTCGCGGAGGCTATTGCTCGCTGGCATGTAAAAGTCACCCGGCGGCAGCCTGGTCTCCTCACCGATGCCGCTGTTTTCGAGCATGCGTCTCATGAAGGAGACGCTGTCGTCGTCGAAGAACGGATTGAGATGATTGTGCTCGTTGAACGTCGCCATGGGGACACGGCAGCTGCCAATACCCTCGGAGCAAGCATAGTCGAGGAGGTACACGGCCGTACGATGGCGGTGCTTCCTGACGATGTACATGATGGTGGCCAAGCCGGCGGCCAAGAGACCGGCCATGAGGAGGTTCATGGGTAGGTAAGCGCGGAGACAGCCTAATAGCATGAGCCCCGGATTACGTAACCATCCCATATTGCTCTCAACTGTACAAGCTATCTCGTCTGAGGGTGAGCAAAGACGCCCGGCCTTCTCATATTTATGCAAAGCCGGCATATGTGTCTCTGTTTTTTCTTTCTTCTTTCACACAACAGATAACCGCACCAGCGGTCCCTATTTTTTGCCGATACCTTTAGTTTGGTCCTAAATCTTTAAAATTGCACATCCAAGTCCTAAATCTTTCGTAAGTGATTCATCCGAGGTCCCATTTTGGTCCTCCGCGACATCTTCTCCCGCCTGCTGGACCCCGTGGACCTCCTACACTGCGCGGGCACGTGCAGGTGGTGACTCTGCATCCTCGGCGACCCGGCGTTCCTCTTGCGGTTTGAGAAGAACGGGCGGCGCGCCTACTTCATCCTCGAGGCTTTCTCCCAGATGGTACTTCTCGTCAGGCCGTCGTCAGAGCCCATAACGAGGAAGTTGTGCCTGTGGCCGCCGCAGTTCGAGAGGTTCCATACGCTGCCGACACCGAACGGATCACGCGCGGCTGATCTATCTTTGTTCTTCCCCAATGATGGCGGTCTCTTCGACTAAGCCAGCCCTTTGGCGTCGCGGTGCGGCCTGCTCCTCCTGCGCATCAGGCCCGTGCCTTTCAACTTGCGGAAGCTCTATCTGGCCGTTTGCCACCCCGTCATCGGAGAGCGGAGCACACGTCTGGTTCCAGTGCCTCCTCTGAACGTCGATCGCAATAGCGGTGGGGACTATGTGACTGGCTACACCATCGTCATCGTCGCCGACAAACGACATCGGGCGTTTCAGGTGTTTTTCACCGCCATCGACTCCGGCAGACAGCTTTGGTCCTACTCCTATTCCTCCACCACGGGAAGATGGACCGCGTCGACCAAGTGCTCCCATGTTTCGGGCCTCACCATGTCCAGGCCACGGGCCGGCACCGTCGCCGAGCGCACTGTGCACTGGCCCTACAGAGACGCAACAAGATCCAGTACATGCGGTTCACGCCGAGGGCATAGGGACCTTTTTGCAAATATACATGTCCAACTGGTACCTCTATTGCTGACATGGCAGTGGTCAAAGCGCCACATAGACAAGTCAAAACGGTCAGAGCAAAATAGGACCTCGGGTGAATCAGTTACGAAAGATTTAGGACTCGGATATGCAATTTTAAAGATTTAGGACCAAACTGAAGGTATCGACAAAGAATAAGGACAGCTGGTGCGGTTATCTCTTCACACAAAGTCTCAGCAGCATGTGCGTATTAATTTCAATTCGGATTTGCTAGTTCTCGGCCATCTGAAAATTTCTTAGGTCCCAGTCATCTTTTTTACCATTCGATTTACCTCGTAATTCGTGAAATGTCTGAGTTATACGTGAGTTGCAACTAGCTTGTAACTAAGAATTTAATGAGTTGCAACTAGGTTGCAACTGAGAATTAGTATACACCACTACAGGAATGGGAAGCTACGCCGACGGCCAGTCGCTACGCCGACGGCCAAACATCGGGGCCGTCGGCGTAGCCATCGTCTAGGCCAGCTCCGCCAAGCAGCCGTCGGCGTAGAATTGCCCTCGGCATATCCTATGCTACGCCGACGGCTGCCCTCGGCGTAGCATACGCCGACGGCTGCCCTCGGCGTAGCTATTTTTTATTTTATCTCATTAAACTTTGAAAAATCATAACTAAATCATTCTAATTCGGAAAAATACAAATAATATATCAAAATTTGCAGAAAAATAAGACCTATCTATCTACACTCAAATATTACACATTTATAAATAAAAATTAAATAAAACATAAGACATTATATATAGTTTAAAACGGGCATAAAAAATTCAAAAATGATCGAAACAATGCGAAACCTTCGCGTGGTGTTATGTTATGTGACATAGTTAGAAGGAAAAATATCAAACTTGGTATATTGATTATTTCTCAAAGAAACCTTCACAAAATGACCTATCTCATTCGAGGTTTCTTGGCTTTCGGGTCAAATGACCAATGTTATGGCTAGAATCAAGGCATAGTTTGTGATAATGTGCCCATATTGTGCATACACATGCATCATGGGATGGCGAACAATGTTGCAGGAGAAAGTTTTCCTTTTTGTCGCACCAAAAAGCCATTTTCCATTTTCTGAGCACAAAAAACGGACGATTTTGTAAAGCAACCACCAAATGGCTAATTCAAAATGGTACCACCATATTTTACAAAAATACTATACCACCTCATATAGACAATGTCCCAACAGGGGAATCCGAAACCTTTTCGTCCACCTCTGGTGAAAAAGACAAATTCCTGCCGAATCGGTAGGAAGTGGGTCAGATATGAACTACATGTACATGATCCGATGCTCATGTTTTTTTACAAAAATCATTTTTAGGTTCACAATATGCTATTTTATCAAAGATCCAATGCAAGTTTAGCGAGGCTCGGCCCCGAGCTAAGAATCTTCATGCCCGCCGTTCGACAAAGTTTGACGATAGTTTAAAACGGGCATAAAAAATTCAAAAACGATCGAAACAATGCGAAACCTTCACGTGGTGTTATATTATGTGACATAGTTATAAGTAAAAATATTAAACTTGATATATTGATTATGTCTCAAAAAAACCTTCACAAAATGATCTATCTCATTCGAGGTTTCTTGGCTTTCGGGTCAAATGACCAATGTTATGGCTAGAATCAAGGAATAGTTTGTGATAATGTGTCCATATTGTGCATACATATGCATCATGGGATGGCGAACAATGTTGCAGGAGGAAGTTTTCCTTTTCGTCGCACCAAAAAGCCATTTCCTATTTTCTGAGCACAAAAAACGGACGATTTTGTGAAGCAACCACCAAATGGCTAATTCAAAATGGTACCACCACATTTTACAAAAATACTATACCACCTTATATAGACAATGTCCCAACAGGGGAATCCGAAACCTTTCCGATCACCTCTGATAAAAAAGACAAATTCCTGCCGAATCGGTAGGAAGTGGGTCAGATATGAACTACAGGTACATGATCCGATGCTCATGTTTTTTTAGAAAAATCATTTTTAGGTTCACAATATGCTATTTTATCAAAGATCCAATGCAATTTTAGCGAGGCTCGGCACCGAGCTAAGAATCTTCATGCCCGCCGTTCGACAAAGTTTGACGATAGTTTAAAACGGGCATAAAAAATTCAAAAACGATCGAAACAATGCGAAACCTTCGCGTGGTGTCATATTATGTGACATAGTTATAAGTAAAAATATTAAACTTGATATATTGATTATGTCTCAAAAAAACCTTCACAAAATGACCTATCTCATTCGAGGTTTCTTGGCTTTCGGGTCAAATGACCAATGTTATGGCTAGAATCAAGGCATAGTTTGTGATAATGTTCCCATATTGTGCATACACATGCATCATGGGATGGCGAACAATGTTGCAGGAGGAAGTTTTCCTTTTCGTCGTACCAAAAAGCCATTTCCCATTTTCCGAGCATAAAAAACGGACGATTTTGTGAAGCAACCACCAAATGGCTAAGTCAAAATGCTACCACCATATTTTACTAAAATAATATACCACGTTATATGGACAATGTCCCAACAGGGGGTTCCGAAACCTTTCCGTCCACCTTTGGTGAAAAAGACAAATTCCTGCCGAATCGGCAGGAAGTGGGTCAGATATGAACTACAGGTACATGATCCGATGCTCATGTTTTTTTACAAAAATAATTTTTAGGTTCACAATATGCTATTTTATCAAAGATCCAATGCAAGTTTAGCGAGGCTCAGCCCCGAGCTAAGAATCTTCATGCCCGCCGTTCGACAAAGTTTGACGATAGTTTAAAACGGGCATAAAAAATTCAAAAACGATCGAAACAATGCGAAACCTTCGCGTGGTGTCATATTATGTGACATAGTTATAAGTAAAAATATTAAACTTGATATATTGATTATGTCTCAAAAAAACCTTCATAAAATGACCTATCTCATTCGAGGTTTCTTGGCTTTCGGGTCAAATGACCAATGTTATGGCTAGAATCAAGGCATAGTTTGTGATAATGTGTCCATATTGTGCATACATATGCATCATGGGATGGATAACAATGTTGCAGGAGGAAGTTTTCTTTTTCGTCGCACCAAAAAGCCATTTCCCATTTTCTGAGCACAAAAAACGGACGATTTTGTGAAGCAACCACCAAATGGCTAATTCAAAATGGTACCACCACATTTTACAAAAATACTATACCACCTTATATAGACAATGTCCCAACAGGGGAATCCTAAACCTTTCCGATCACCTCTGATAAAAAAGACAAATTCCTGCCGAATCGATAGGAAGTGGGTCAGATATGAACTACATGTACATGATACGATGCTCATGTTTTTTTACAAAAATCATTTTTAGGTTCACACTATGCTATTTTATCAAAGATTCATTGCAAGTTTTCCTTTTCATCGCACCAAAAAGCCATTTTTCATTATCCGAGCGCAAAAAGGGAATTTTCTAAAGTAACCACCAAATAGATAATTCAAAAACGGAGGGTTTGTGATTAGTTGATATGGATATCATATTTGGATTCCTCTCATTTTTCTGATCAATTTAGACATATTATTTGTTAAATTCCGATTTATAGATTTAAAGATATTAATTATTCCATATTAAATAGAAAAATACAAAAAAGTAAAATTATTATATTTTTATTTGAATTCAATAATATTTTTACTTATTCATTAATGTTTATTTAAATAATTGTTTGTAATTTCAAAAAATACAAACATGTGACATGTTGATATAAGGGTTAATAGGATGGATATCATAGTATTGACAACAATGTATGAATTACTTTGCGGAAACAGATTCTGAAGGAACGAGGAAGTTAAGCGTGCTGGAGGAACGAGTAGTATTAGGATGGGTGACCTTCCGGAAAGTTCGACCAAGACTGCAATTTAATTAAATATTAAGTGTAATTAGTGTTAAAAATGTTCAAAGTGAGAGATTAACGAGTCAAACAATTCAAAGATTCAAAAATTAAGAAAAAAATAAAATAAAAAATTTAATTTTTTTTTTAAAATATTTTTGCAACCTGTCGACAAGCTATGCCGACGGCCGCTACGCCGACGGCATTGCCCTCGGCGTAGCATACGCCGACGGCCTCTATGTGCTCCGCCGAGGGAGCCCTTTGCCGAGGAGGCTACGCCGAGGGCAGCCATCGGCGTAGCATACGCCGAGGGCATTTTAGGCTACGCCGACGGCTTTTTGCCCTCGGCGTAGCGCACGCGTCCTGTAGTGCACCTTATAAGTTGCAACCAGTTTACAACTGAAAATTTGCATAAAGAATGATATCAATGACTTGGACATAAAAAGTTCTCAGACGTGTGAGATCTAGGCACTCTCATTTCAATTAGGTTAGTAGTGTAGTAGCTTTTGGTAACTCTCCAACGATCACCACGGCGTAGTGTTGGATATAGCACGTGTACAAATTGGTGCAGTTGCCATGTTACTAATGAGTCCACAAAGTCAACACAACTGCCACACATTTGCATTTAAGTCCTATCAGAAAGTTGGAAGCAATCCAAGCTTCGCCTGGCAGTGAAATTTGTATGCTTCTTGACTGGATCTGCTGAAATTTGTGTTAATTTTGGTTATTTTTCCTATTTTTCTAGTGTTATTTTTTTTTTACTTTTCCTATTTGTTCTATAGTTGCTAGTGAGTTGTGTACGTGTCTGCAAGATTCAAAACAGTTATAGTTTTCTAATAAATCTCGTATGAATCTAGACTAAGATGAAAGGATTTTTCTGTAAAATAGTTTACACGAATCTTTAACAAATCATTGATAATCATGTTGCCCCATGGCCATACGGAAAATGCACGGCAACCATGTCGTGCAAGGTGGAAGACCCATTCCGCCCACAAGGAGGGCTAGGATTGACTAATACCCCTTCGATTTGAAATGTATAAAGAGGTATCGGCCAATCCGAGCTGTCCTTCTGTTATCGCTTTTCTAAGTTTAGGAGGAGGGAGAGGACACCGGAGCACAATTCATACCTTGTGATTTTCTTAAACCTTCATGTTGTACTATAACACATATATATATTATTAGAGATTTTTATTTTCGTGCCCTTAGTTTGTTAGTTTTACTCACTTTTTCTCAACCGCTTAACTTTTCCTCACTTAACACATATATATCACATATATTATTATTATGGAGGCATACACTATCCTGAATGACTGCTTACACATGGAGCTGCGACCGTGCACTATTTTAATCCAATTTGAAATCATATTTGAAAGATAGCAAAGACCATGAAGAAGATGAGAAAATGAAAATAAAATAGTTTATAGAGATCTTAGTTTTACATACATATAAACTAATTTGACACTTCTTAACTACACCAATTAATTGTTAGGGTTAAATGTAAATGTTAAACATCTGATCACCTGATCAACACCTTGTACTGTAACCTCGCCGAGCATTATAACAAATCCAGACATACATGAGTAGGGTTTTATACCACACGATGGTCTGAACCTAGGTATACTCCTTGTGTCCCTATATTGTGTTTGCTTTCTTGTCCACCACCAAGGTCGCCGAGGGTCAGAAGCTCGTGTGTTCAGCACCTAGTGTACGATTCACCCTACTCGAGAGATACCCTAGTTTGTCTGCAGGGACAAATCTTCAACATTTGGCGCACCAAGTAGGTTGCTAAGGCGCGTCTTCCACTCCTTTATTGACATGGCCGAATTGATTCATAACGAGCGCGCTCATCGCCGGGCCGCCGCTAGAGCAGAGCCCAACCCCGACACCAACACTCGTCGCACCAACGAAGACCCTCTTCAGAAAGAACGCGAGGCGGGAGACGACGAGGCGGACTCCTCCGCCCCCATGGAAGTCATATCGCCCACACCCGCTCCGCGTCCGTCTCCAGGAGCGGGAGCCATAGCCACCCCATGCCGGAGGCCGCTATGCTCATGGTGAAGGAGTTACCACGCTACCGGCCCAATGCCTGCCGGACATGAAGCATGGCTCCTACGCATCACCGATCTTGTCAACGATGTCAGTGCCGCTCGAACGCTCCCCCACTCGATGGTTCCTCCACAATCGCAGGTCCCGCGGGTGGGCCAAGTTGTTGGAGATATGCCCTAGAGGCAATAATAAATATAGTTATTATTATATATCTTTGTGTTTATGATAAATGTTTGCATTCATGCTATAATAGTATTAACAAGGAAACCATTAATACTTGTGTGATTTGTAAACTTAATTTGAAGTCCCTAGTATAGCCTCTATACTTCACTAGCTTGTTGGTTGATTGATGATGTGGTTTCTTTGTCATGAACATTGAGATGTTATCAACAACAAGATCATATCGTTAGGAGAATGATATGGTGGACATACTCCTATAGACAAGCGTAGCATAAAGATCAAGTCATTTCAATAGTTCAATTGCTATATGCTTTCTGATACATAGTAACCTAATTCCTTCGACCATGAGATCATGCATATCACCTTTGCTGGATGGATGCTTTGATGTCATCAAACACCACACCGTAACAGGGTGGCTATAAAGGTGGCATTGAGTGTTCGGAAAGTATTGGTTGAAACACATGGATCAAGAGTGGGATTTGTCCATCCACATGACGGATAGATATTCTCTGGGCCCTCTCGGTGAAATGTCATCCAATTAGCTTGCAAGCATGTGACTTGGTCACAAGGGATCACATATCACGGGAACGAGAAAAGAGTACTTATCAGTAACGAGGATGAACTAGGTATGCAGAGATACCGACGATCATAACCTCGGATAAGTAACATATCGTGAGACAAAGGGAAATTGGTATCGTATGTAAGTGGTTCATTCGATCGCAAAGTAATCGTAGAAATATGTGGGAGCCATATGAATTTCCAGATTCCTCTATTGGTTATTGTTCGGAGAAGTGTCTCGATCATGTCCGCATAATTCACGAACCGTAGGGAGACACACTTAAGGATTCGACGTTGTTTGAGTAGTTATGGTATTATGAGAAAGAGACCGAATGTTGTTCGGAGTCTCGGATGGGATCCGGGATATCACGAGGTGATCCGGAATGGTCCGGAGAATAAGATTCATATAAGGAAAGTCCCGTTTTGGAGTTGGGGAATGGTTCCGGTGTTTTCATCGGGAACATTCTAGAAGGTCCCGGAATGTCCGGCACTCCGGAGGGGGAAGGGTACATGAGTGTGTCATTGCATATTGGAATGATTGCATCATGTACTAAGTGTTCTTGCTGTCCCAAATAAAGGATTTATTTAAATCCTAAATTGAAAAGTCAAACGGCTAGTTTGAAAGTCAAACGGCAGTTTTGGGAAGTGGGAAAAGAGGAGGAGGTGGAGACCGACTTGGGGGAGGAGTCCCCTTGGCCGGCGCGCCTCCCAAGGCCGACTTGGGGAGGGACTCCTCCCCTTGGCCGCCGGCCCTCCCACCTATAAAGGGAGGGGCAGGGCCTCCCCTCCTAGACACACAAGTTTCCTATCCTCTAAACTAAACCCTAGATCTAGACCCCGGTTTAGAGCTATTCGGTTTAGAGCCTTCTAATTGGTTTAGAGCCTTCTAATTGGTGTGTCTAATTACTAGACCACTAATAGCCTCTCTCATAAGCTCCACCATACTCGCACCGGCTTAAGGCGAAGCCCTGCGGGATTTCCCCTCTACCTCCGGTACCACGCCGTTGTGCTGCCGGAATCGCGAGGAGAGTGCTACAACCTCCGCTGCCTGCTGGAACAAGGGAGAGGAAGGTCTTCGTCGAGTACCGAACGTGTGACCGACTGCGGGAGCGCTGCGGGAACGCGGCGCCGGAAGGATCGTCTACGCGATCTTGAGATCGGAAAGAGTACGACTACATCACCCACGAGAATCTGCTCTCGTTAAACACTTTGGAATCTTCGAGGGTGAGTTATTCCATCGACTCGTTGCTACAATCTAGTAGATAGATCTTGGCTTGTTTGTTTGTATGCGATAGAAAATTTTTGTTTTCCACGCTACGAACCCCTACAGTGGTATCAGAGCCGTGTCTATATGTAGATCTGTTGCACGAGTAGAACACAATGGTCATTGTGGGCATTGATGCTTTTATTGTAGATTGCTTTTTGTGTACTTTGCATCTTGCGGTATGTTGGGATGAAGCGGCCCGGGCTAACCTTACATGACATCGTTCATGAGACTTGCTCCACGCTTGACATGCAACTCGTTTTGCATAAGTGGCTTTGCGGGTGCCTGTTTCTCCTAGCATAGTAAAGATCCAATTTACAACGGGTGATCAACAATGCTAGTATCAATGTTGTGGTTATTGTTCGTAAGTTAGAACGACACTTATGGAAAGCCCCAAACCACGTAAAATATGCAAAGAAAGTAGAAGCGTCTAACTTTGTTTTGCAGGGGTGTGCAGTGATGTGATATGGCCATGATTGTGATTATATTTGATGTATGCAATGTTCCTTATTGTAAGTTGGCAACCGGCAGGAGCCATATGGTTGTCTTTAATTTCTGTTAAGACCTGCGTGTCTATTCAAAATAGTTGTAATAGTTGAAGCTGGTGGACGACAACCATGGAGAAGCGTCATTGACCTTGATGCTATGCCGGTGATGATGGAGATCATATTCATGCTTGAAGATGGAGATCGGAAGCACAAAGAAGAAAGGCCATATCATATCACATATTATGAATTGCATGTGATGTTAATCCTTTATGCATCTTGTATTGCTTAGTAGACGACGGTAGCATTATAATATGATCCCTCATGCACATAAATTTCAAGTTTTAAAGTGTTCACCCTTAGTATGCACCGTTGCCAAAGCTTGCTGCTTCGAAGCACCACGTGATGATCGGGTGTCTTTGATTCCGCGGGTGAATACAACGTAAGCAAGCCAGATTTGCTTATGCGGTAGCTAAGGTTTGATCTTGACGAGCCTAGCATGTACAGACATGGCCTCAGGAACACGGATCGCCGAAAGGCAAAGCATGAATCATATAGTAGATATGATGAACATGATGATTGTTCGCCATTAAAACTATATCAGCTCTCGTGATGATCGGTGTTGATGTAGTGGTTTTGGTTCGTGTGATCACTAAAACAATGTGAGGGATGTTGTTTTGAGTGGGAGTTCACCTAGTTTAATTTCATTAATTAATTTGAACTCAATTTGTCATAAACTTAGTCTAAACTATTGCAAATATATTGTAGATCAATGGCAGCCCCTACCATCAATTTTAATGCGTTCCTAGAGAAAGAAAAGTTGAAAAACAATGGAAGCAACTTCGCGGATTGGTTCCGCAATTTGAGGATTGTCCTCACAGCTGGTAATTTGACTTATGTGCTGGATGCACCGCTAGGTGACCCACCTGCAGCTGATGCTACCGATGAAGTAAAGAATGTTTACCTTGCTCGGAAGAATCAGTACTCCATAGTTCAGTGTGCTATCTTGTATGGTTTAGAATCGGAGCTTCAGAAAAGGTTTGAAGAGTCAGATCCATATGATATTGTCGAGGATCTCAAATTAATCTTTGAGACTCATGCGGCAATTGAAAGTTATGAAGCTTCTGAAAAGTTCTTTAACTGCAAGATGGAAGAGGGTAGCTCCGTCAGTGAGCATGTGCTTAAGATGTCTGGGCACGCAAATAAACTTCAAAGTTTGGGTATAGTGATTCCTAATACTTTGGGAGTTTACCGCATCCTCCAATCACTACCACCAAGTTACAAGAACTTTGTGATGAACTACAACATGCAGAACATGAACAAAGAGTTGCCAGAACTATTTGCCATGTTAAAATCTGCAGAAGTGGAGATCAAGAAAGAGCACCAAGTGTTGATGGTCAATGAGACCACCAAATTCAAGAAAGGCAAGTCTAAGCAAAAGGGACACTTCAAGAAGGGTGGTAAGAAAGTTACCACGCCGACGAAGAAGACCAAGGCTGGACCTAAACCTGAAACTGAGTGCTTTTACTGCAAGGGAGAAGGTCACTGGAAGCGGAATTGCCCAAGGTACTTGGCGGATTTGAAGAACGGCAACATCAAGAAGAAAGGTATATCTGATATACATGTTATTGATGTGTATCTCACTAGTACTCGTAGTAGTGCCTGGGTATTTGATACTGGTTCGGTTGCTCATATTTGTAACTCGAAACAGGAGCTGCAGAATAAACGGAAGCTAGTGAAGAACGAGGTGACGATGCGCGTAGGAAACGGATCAAAGGTTGATGTGATCGCGGTCGGCACGCTACCTCTTCATCTACCATCGGGATTAGTTTTATACTTAAATAATTGTTATTTGGTGCCTGCATTAAGCATGAACATTATCTCAGGATCTTGTTTATTGCGAGACAGTTACTTGTTTAAATCCGAGAATAATGGTTGTTCGATTTATATGAGTAATGTGTTTTATGCACATGCACCTTTGATAGATGGTCTATTCATATTGAATCTCGATAGTAGAAATACACATATTAATAACATTGAGGCTAAACGTTTGAAATCAAGCGATAATTTGACCTATATGTGGCACTGTCGTCTTGGTCACATTGGAGTGAAGCGTATGAAGAAACTCCATTCCGATGGACTTCTTGAATCACTTGATTTTGAATCACTTGAAAGATGCGAGGCATGTCTGATGGGTAAAATGACTAAGACTCCATTTTCTGGTATGATGGAGCGAGCTACAGACTTATTGGAAATCATACATACCGATGTGTGTGGTCCAATGAGTGTAGCATCGCGCAGTGGTTATCGTTATGTTCTTACCTTCACGGATGACTTGAGTAGATATGGGTATATCTATTTCATGAAACATAAGTCCGAAACTTTCGAGAAGTTTAAGGAGTTTCAAAGTGAGGTAGAGAATCAACGTAACAAGAAGATTAAATTTCTACGTTCTGATCGTGGAGGTGAATATCTAAGTTACGAGTTTGGCGAGCATTTAAGGAAATGTGGAATACTTTCGCAGTTGACACCGCCGGGAACACTACAGCGTAATGGTGTGTCTGAACGTCGTAATCGAACTCTCTTAGATATGGTTCGTTCTATGATGTCACTTACAGATTTACCACTATCATTTTGGGGTTATGCATTAGAAACAGCCGCATTCACTTTAAATAGGGCACCGTCTAAATCCGTTGAAACGACACCGTATGAATTATGGTTTGGGAAGAAACCTAAATTGTCGTTCCTTAAAGTTTGGGGATGCGAAGCCTATGTAAAGAAGTTACAGCCGGACAAGCTTGAACCCAAAGCGGAAAAATGCGTCTTCATAGGATACCCGAAGGAAACTATTGGGTATACCTTCTATCATAGATCCGAAGGCAAAATCTTCGTTGCCAAGAATGGATCCTTTCTAGAGAAGGAATTTCTCTCTAAAGAAGTGAATGGAAGGAAAGTAGAACTTGACGAGGTTGTCGAACCTGCTCTCGAAATTGCGAGTAGCGCAGCACCGGAAGAAGTTCCTGTGGTGCCTGCACCAATAAGAGAGGAAGCTAATGATAGTGATCATGAAACTTCGGTTGAAGTTGCTACAGAGCCTCGGAGGTCAACGAGAACTCGTACCACTCCAGATTGGTATGATTCCGTTATGAATGTCATGTTGGTGGACAACACCGATGACCCCGAGACATATGAGGAAGCGATGATGAGCCCAGATTCCAATAAATGGCAAGAAGCCATGAAATCCGAGATTGGATCCATGTACGAAAACCAAGTATGGACTTTGGTGGACTTACCGGATGGCCGGAAGGCTGTCGAGAACAAATGGATTTTCAAGAAGAAAACAGATGCTGATGGTAATGTTACTGTCTATAAAGCTCGACTTGTCGCAAAAGGGTTTCGACAAATTCAAGGAGTTGACTACGATGAGACTTTCTCACCGGTAGCGAAGCTAAAGTCTGTGAGGATTATGTTAGCAATCGCTGCATATTATGATTATGAGATATGGCAGATGGATGTCAAAACAGCATTCCTCAATGGAGACATTGATGAAGAGTTGTATATGATACAACCCAAAGGTTTTGTCGATCCTAAAGATGCTAACAAGGTATGCAAGCTTCAACGGTCCATCTATGGATTGAAGCAAGCATCCCGAAGTTGGAATCAACGTTTTGATAAGGTAATCAAAAGTTTTGGTTTTATACAAACTTATGGAGAAGCTTGTATTTACAAGAAAGTGAGTGGGAGCTCTGTAGCATTCTTAATACTGTATGTGGATGACATATTGTTGATTGGGAATGATGTAGACCATCTTAATAGTGTCAAAGAGTATTTGAATAATAGTTTTTCAATGAAGGATCTTGGCGAAGCAGCTTACATATTAGGCATAAAGATTTATAGAGATAGATCGAAACGCCAAATATCATTGTCACAAAGTACATATTTGGACAAAGTTCTAAAGAGGTTTGGAATGGAAGATAGCAAGAAAGGGTTCTTGCCCATGTTGCCCAATACGACCTTGAGTAAAACTCAAAGTCCGACATCGGCAGAAGATAGAGAAAGAATGAGTAAGACTCCCTATGCCTCAGCCATAGGATCTCTAATGTATGCCATGCTATGTACTAGACCCGACATTGCATATGCTGTTAGTTTAACTAGCAGATATCAAAGTGATCCAGGAGTGGATCATTGGACAGCGGTCAAAAACATCCTTAAGTACTTGAGAAGAACTAAGGATATGGTTCTTTCTTATGGAGGTGATGAACAGCTCGTTGTTAATGGTTACACCGATGCTAGTTGGAACACCGATCCGGATGATTCTAAATCACAATCTGGATACGTATTTATTTTGAATGGTGCAGCAGTTAGCTGGAGGAGTGCAAAGCAAAGCGTTGTGGCGAGATCTTCAACTGAATCGGAATACATGGCTGCTTCGGAGGCTTCACAAGAAGCGATATGGATGAAAGAGTTCATTACAGAGCTGGGTGTGGTTCCAAGTGCGCTGGACCCAATGTCTATCTACTGTGATAACATGGGCGCCATAGCCAATGCGCAAGAACCAAGGTCACACAAGAAGCTGAAGCATATCAAGCTGCGTTTTCACGCTATTCGAGAACATATCCAGGATGGGGATATAAAGATTTGCAAAGTACACACAGATCTGAATGTGGCGGATCCGTTGACTAAACCTCTCCCGAGGGCAAAACATGACCAACACCAAACTGCCATGGGTGTTCGGTATATTACCATGTAATCTAGATTAGATGACTCTAGTGCAAGTGGGAGACTGTTGGAGATATGCCCTAGAGGCAATAATAAATATAGTTATTATTATATATCTTTGTGTTTATGATAAATGTTTGCATTCATGCTATAATAGTATTAACAAGGAAACCATTAATACTTGTGTGATTTGTAAACTTAATTTGAAGTCCCTAGTATAGCCTCTATACTTCACTAGCTTGTTGGTTGATTGATGATGTGGTTTCTTTGTCATGAACATTGAGATGTTATCAACAACAAGATCATATCGTTAGGAGAATGATATGGTGGACATACTCCTATAGACAAGCGTAGCATAAAGATCAAGTCATTTCAATAGTTCAATTGCTATATGCTTTCTGATACATAGTAACCTAATTCCTTCGACCATGAGATCATGCATATCACCTTTGCTGGATGGATGCTTTGATGTCATCAAACACCACACCGTAACAGGGTGGCTATAAAGGTGGCATTGAGTGTTCGGAAAGTATTGGTTGAAACACATGGATCAAGAGTGGGATTTGTCCATCCACATGACGGATAGATATTCTCTGGGCCCTCTCGGTGAAATGTCATCCAATTAGCTTGCAAGCATGTGACTTGGTCACAAGGGATCACATATCACGGGAACGAGAAAAGAGTACTTATCAGTAACGAGGATGAACTAGGTATGCAGAGATACCGACGATCATAACCTCGGATAAGTAACATATCGTGAGACAAAGGGAAATTGGTATCGTATGTAAGTGGTTCATTCGATCGCAAAGTAATCGTAGAAATATGTGGGAGCCATATGAATTTCCAGATTCCTCTATTGGTTATTGTTCGGAGAAGTGTCTCGATCATGTCCGCATAATTCACGAACCGTAGGGAGACACACTTAAGGATTCGACGTTGTTTGAGTAGTTATGGTATTATGAGAAAGAGACCGAATGTTGTTCGGAGTCTCGGATGGGATCCGGGATATCACGAGGTGATCCGGAATGGTCCGGAGAATAAGATTCATATAAGGAAAGTCCCGTTTTGGAGTTGGGGAATGGTTCCGGTGTTTTCATCGGGAACATTCTAGAAGGTCCCGGAATGTCCGGCACTCCGGAGGGGGAAGGGTACATGAGTGTGTCATTGCATATTGGAATGATTGCATCATGTACTAAGTGTTCTTGCTGTCCCAAATAAAGGATTTATTTAAATCCTAAATTGAAAAGTCAAACGGCTAGTTTGAAAGTCAAACGGCAGTTTTGGGAAGTGGGAAAAGAGGAGGAGGTGGAGACCGACTTGGGGGAGGAGTCCCCTTGGCCGGCGCGCCTCCCAAGGCCGACTTGGGGAGGGACTCCTCCCCTTGGCCGCCGGCCCTCCCACCTATAAAGGGAGGGGCAGGGCCTCCCCTCCTAGACACACAAGTTTCCTATCCTCTAAACTAAACCCTAGATCTAGACCCCGGTTTAGAGCTATTCGGTTTAGAGCCTTCTAATTGGTTTAGAGCCTTCTAATTGGTGTGTCTAATTACTAGACCACTAATAGCCTCTCTCATAAGCTCCACCATACTCGCACCGGCTTAAGGCGAAGCCCTGCGGGATTTCCCCTCTACCTCCGGTACCACGCCGTTGTGCTGCCGGAATCGCGAGGAGAGTGCTACAACCTCCGCTGCCTGCTGGAACAAGGGAGAGGAAGGTCTTCGTCGAGTACCGAACGTGTGACCGACTGCGGGAGCGCTGCGGGAACGCGGCGCCGGAAGGATCGTCTACGCGATCTTGAGATCGGAAAGAGTACGACTACATCACCCACGAGAATCTGCTCTCGTTAAACACTTTGGAATCTTCGAGGGTGAGTTATTCCATCGACTCGTTGCTACAATCTAGTAGATAGATCTTGGCTTGTTTGTTTGTATGCGATAGAAAATTTTTGTTTTCCACGCTACGAACCCCTACACAAGTCACGCACAACGCTCCTCCACCACCACCTCCCTCCCCACCACCTCTAGCTTGTGGACGCGCAGGGAACAACCATGCCACACAAGGGCCAGGAAGAGCAACACCTCGTTCCCATGATGGTTCCCAATACTTGTCGTGGAACGCTTCGTTGGAAAACCTAAGAGCAAGGTATGAAGCAACACAACAACAAGTTTCCCTCAGTAAGAAACCGAGGTTATCAAACCAGTAGGAGGAAGGAAACATCACACAGGTGTTGCTGGCAACGTGGAGACCTGCACAACACAAACTCAAGACTTTGCCCCAACGAATCAGTGAGGTTGTCAAGCTCACCGGTTTGCTGTAACAAAGGATTAAACATATGGTGTGAAAGATAATGGTTTGTAGCAAGTAAACAAGTAACAATGGAAGATGTATCAACGGTAAAGATTAGACCGGGGTCCATAGTTTACTATAGGTGCTCTCCTTAAATAAACAACATGGCATGAATGGTAAACAAATTACAGCGGGGCAATTGACAGGAACTGAGCAAGGCATAACAATGCAATTACTAGCTAGAAAGATCCTATGAGGTTGATTGGGCAATACAGTAATCCAACTGCATATATGACTAGAAGTCCACCTTTAGGTTATCATCCGAACCCCCTCCAGTATTAAGTTGCAAGCAATAGACAACTGCTTTAAGCAAAGTGTGTAAGGTAAACAGTCCACATGTTCCATGAACAAGAGATCGTTGTTTTCTCCCTAGTAGCAACAACACATCTACAACCGAAGAGATTTCTGTCACTTCCCTTGGAAACTAGAGGCATGAACCCACTATCGAGCATAAATACTCCCATTTGGAGTCACTAGCAACTACTTGGCCAAGATAACCACTAGCAACGGAGAGCATGCAAGATCACAAACAACACATACATGATAGAATCATAAAGATAGAACCATTAATGAAACCAACATAATAATCTCAATATCCATCGGATCCCCGCAAACACAACATGCATGATTACAAATAGACTAGATCTTGATCATAAACGGAGCTCACAAGATCTATACATGAAAGCACAAAGGAGGAGATACAACCATCTAACTACTACATGGACCCATAGTCCAAGGTGGAACTACTCACGAATCATACCGGAGAGAAGGCCTCCGGGATGATCTCCCCTCCGGCAGGGTGTCGGGAAGAACTTCAGATCCCCCCGATCTCGGGACGATGGTGACGACGGCTATAGACTGTTTCGTGGATTTCTGATCGAGTTCCGAGAGTTTATGTATCGGGGGCTTATTATAGGCGAAGGGGCGAGTCCGGGAGGCGACTAGGGTCGCCAAACCCTTGCCAGGCGCGGATCCACCTGACCCTGCGCCTGGGGTGGGTCTGGCCCCCCTGGACAGCACCTCCGTCTCTCCTCTGGACTTCTTGTTCCCTACGGATAGTAATTAACTTTGTCCTTTGTCCCGTCCAATTCCGAAAATATTTCTTTACTAACTTTTCTGAAACAAAAACAGTAGAAAACAGGCATCTGGCACTGTTGCAACTTGTTAATAGGTTAGTACCACAAAACATGTAAAAATCACCTCAAAGTGTGGACAAGTAAAGCAAAGTAGATATAAAACAAGCATGGAGCATCAAAAAATATAGATACGTTTCCAACGTATCATCCCACGAAGCTTTCTCGCCGAACGTCGCCTGAACCCCAACCCGCCTAGCCACCAGATCATCCATTGGGCTTCGAAGGATGCGCGTGTCGCTGATAGCTCCAAATATTGACACTTTTTATCAAGGATATTCCATTGGTTTTCATCGGGTTTTGTTGATTTTGATCTTTCAACTAACGCTAAGATCGCAAGTTAGCAAAATCTTGTTCTTTTGTGATGAATTTCATGTATTGGGCACTTTTGGAAGATCCGGAAACATTTATGGGATTATCACACCTAAGAACAAATCTCTTCCTTCGACTTTTTCCTTCGTTCCTACTATCGAACCAAACAAAGGAGGAACACGAGGAGGCAGGAGCGCTGGCGCGCCGCGATCTTATAGTGCCCCCTCTCCTCCCTACCCCCGAGAAGGCGAGCGGCCACTCCACCCCACCCCCAATCCGCCCATCCTGCCCCTGGCCATCCTTGTCACTCTCATGGTTAACTCGGCTAGGGTAGGTCTCCTTTCCATCTCAATTCTAAATTCTGATCCTTCTTAAAAATATAGGTTTTGGTCCTTCCCATTAGTGGTCTCTAGGCTTTGAGAATTTGTGGTAGAGATGGACAAGAAGAGGAAGAAACCTGCAGCTTCAAAGGGGGCAGGTATAATTTTTTATTTTGTGGTCAATTGAACATTTTTATTATTGAAGTAAGTTTGAATTTCTAGTGAACTGAACTATAATGTTTCAATTGCAGATTTGAAAAGTATTTTGTGTCACTTGCTAGTGGCAACAACTCTAAACCAAGCACCCATGCTTTGAAAAGGTATTTTTTAACGCTCTAGAGTTCGCCCAACCTTTTCTTTTTCGTCCTTTGCCACTAGCGGCCCCGCCACCCCCGCAGCCTCCTCGACCTGTCAGAGCTGACGACACCGGTCAACCGCGGCATACCGTAGCGGTTAGGGGCTTGTGGGTGGCCCGCAGCCTCCTCGACCTATTAGAGCTGCCGATACCGGTCAACCGCGGCATACTGCAGTGGTTAGGGGCTTGTGGGTGGCCGAAATCATGGATTGGAACACTCTCGTCGGAAGGTGTGGATCGGGGAGCTTCCAGTCGGCAGAGCAGGCGACGATGGCGTACGACATGAAGAACATCGAACTCCATGGATCGAATTGGGGTGAGCTTAACTTCCCGCTCGAGGCGGGAGGAACGGTGTCGGACCTGGAGCCGGACGACCTTCGTTTAATCTCTGACCGCGACTCAAGGTGGAGCGCCGCGATGCGGGTATGGCGGAGCAGTTCAACAACGCCAACCCGAAGCATGTCGAGAAGGAGCGTCCCCGCCTCGAGACATTCACTAAGGCAAAGAGGAAGGCGGACCTGACGAGGATGAAAAAGGAGGTCGCCGACGATGCGGGGCCGTAGGCAGGGCCGACGCCGGCGAGGGTGAAGAAGGAGGACATTGGCGTTCCCGCAGGACCGTTGATGGCATCAGCGGTCTCGGCAGTGACTCGTCGTCCTCGTACGACTGAGAAGAGGATTAGGTCAATTTAGGTGAAATTTGGTCGAATTTAGCGAAATTTAACAGACCGTTGGTTTGTAATGTGTAAAAATTTAGGAAAATGAAGTAGTATGTTTTAAATTTGGTTCGAATCGTCCAAAATTCGATTGGATTTTTTGGAGATCGGGTAGGAACCATTTTCCGTTAGAGCGGTATTTTTACTCCTCTAACTTTTAGGGAGTCATTTTGCTCCTCTAACTTTTGTACTTCGGTTAGAGATACTCTTGGATTCTAGCGCCTATCCTAAGCATTTCCATTGAACATGGCATAAAAGAAGTTTTCCTAAATCCTAGCATCAAAACTCCCTATCCGAGCAACCACTTCCTGCGGGCGGAGCACCCGATGGACTGTCTCCTCAACTGTCATACAACATTTCGTTGTCTTCTTAATTTCTGCAACCTCGTAACTGGCTCACCCCCTAATAGCAACCATCCAGATACTATAAAAATTGAACTTAGTCAACATGCTGAAGATTGTTTTGGATCCCTAGCTAGCTAGATGGAACCCCTATATTTTTTGAAATTGAAAACTTTATTTTACAGTATCAAAAAATTATGAAGAAAATCTCTGCATGTAGATAATGATGTCCTCTACCAAATACACAAAGTCTCAACCCAAAATACTTAATATTTTCGTCTCAACAAAATTGATTAAATCTTACAGAATTTGGTGTTTTGAAAATTGACACTGTTCACTACTTCGGATGTCAGATTTTGGCATTTTTGTACAGTCCAAAATAATGAGTATTTCGAGTTGATAATTTTTCATAGTGATAGAGTAAATTATTTTCTACATCTAGAATTTTTCTCAGAACTTTTGGAACTTCAAAATAAAAATTTCCAAAGATTCAAAAAGGGCTCTGTTGCTTCCGAGACCAAACTTCCGCACTCGTCAACATGTCCTTATACTAGTGAAGATACAGTACGTATGTTAGAAGTCAGTTAAAGATCATGTCAAGCATTATTCACGTCCGGACAACTGCAACTATATATCTAGCCCTTTCGTTTCATATTAAACGTGGTTCCAGATTCTTTTTTTCAAAACTAAACTAGTAAATATACCACTACCAAATTTGCCACTCTCATAAATGAAAAAGAAAAATCTCCCTCCATCCTGAATTACTTGTGACAGATTTATCTATATATGTATGTATTTGCACACAAAAATACGTTTAGATATTTTTTTTACTTATTTAGATAAATCTGTGATAAATAATTCAGGATGAAGGGAATAGTACATTTGTTTGGAAATTTGACGTGCCAAAAAGTAACCATAAACTTGGCAAAGAATTAGGTTATGTTTAATTTGCAGGAATGGGGAAAACAAAGGATTAGAGTGTCATGTCCTGTTGAATTTTACATGATGTGGAGCTTATATGAATTTTTCTTGAATAAGTGTTTGAATCACAGAAAAAATAAAGGAATAGTAACATGAGGTTTGGGTGGATGGAATTTTTTTTCTAGAACATAGTGTCAAATGATCTCTAAGGATTTAATCATGTGAGTCAAACGATGCAAGTAAAAAAAAATTAAAGATCAAAATTCTCCAAATTTTTAACGAGATTTCTTCAAAGCAAAGAAGCTGCCATGACAGGATTTGATTGAGACGATAAACTATCTCATCCTCATGTCAGCGTGACACCACATGCATATGCATGCCACTGGCGCCGATCGAACATCGTAGAAAACCCTCATTGCGTCATAAGAAAAATCCACCAATGTTCAATGTTCACACATGACAAATGCGTTAAACTTTATACCTGTCCGTCTAACCAACTGACATTTCAGTTTTCATATTAAATATGACTGTCTCGTTCAGGGTCAAAATTAAGATTAGTTGACATGTCGCTCACATATATACTTAACGCTACATTAATAAGTATCTATATGGAAGATGTTAGTAAAATGTCATATCTGCCACGTCTATATAGACGCATCGTCTAATCAGCTGATTCGAACTATCACGCGCTTCTGTTTTATAAGACAATAAAGAAAGGTGGGTGTAGGACTAATCTTGTCAAAATAATCTTGATTCAACATGTAGCTACTTCCTCCGGTCAAGACGGTCTCAACTTTATTTAGATTCACCACGGGGAAAAAGATGTCGTTGCCGTGTGCCAAATAAAACGGAACACGACGAAGTTTGTATTTGCCATGTGTAATCAAAAAAAGCACACAAAGTATGCGAAGACGGCAATTTTTTTAAAAGGAACACCGCAAAGAAATATACACGACAAAGACCCACAAGGGAACACATCAAAGAAAACACACTCGCCAAAGTCGACAGTGGCACACGGTCTAGGTGTCATCACATCAACATGGTGGGACCCGCGACCCCACAGGTCCACTTGACGGGGAGATGCTAATGACTGCAGACGGTGGCCTCTTTGTCGTGTGTCCTCGTCGGCCCTTTGTCGTGTGTATTTCCAGTATACACAGTAAAGGGTCTTTGTCGTGTGTATTCCGCAGTATACACGGCAAAGTCCTTTTTTTCCCTTTTATCACATTACTCTTAGAAAAATCATAAAAAAATCATTCTATTCTGAAAAATATAAATAATATATCAAAATTTGCAGAAAAATAAGATCTATCTATCTACACTCAAATATTAGATATTTATGTTGAATAATAATCTTCATTCTCGCCATTTTGACCATAGTTTAAAACGGGCATACAAAATTCAAAAACGATCGAAACAATGTGAAATCTTCATGTGGTGTCATAATATGTGACAAAGTTTGAAGGAAAAATATCAAACTTGGTATATTGATTATGTCTCAAAAAAACCTTCACAAAACGACTTAATTCATTTAAGGTTTCCTGGCTTTCGAGTCAAATGACCAAAATTATGGCTAAAATCAAGGCATAGTTTGTAATAATATGCTCATATTATGCATGTATGTGTATCATGAGATGGCGAACAATGTTATAGGAGGAAGTTTTCCTTTTGGTCGCACTAAAAAGCTATTTTCCATTTTCTGAGCGCAAAAAAGGGGGGTTTTGTGAAGCAACCACCAAATGGCTAATTCAAAATGCTACCACCCTATTTTTAAAAAAATACTAGACCACCTTACATGAATAATGTCCCAACAAGGGGATCTCAAACTTTTCCGACAAATTCTCGCTGAATTGGCAGAAAGTGGGTCAGATATAAACTATAGGCACATGATCTGATGCTCATGATTTTTTTTTAAAATCATTTTTAGGTTCAAAATATGCTATTTCATCAGAGATCCAATGCAAATTTTAGCGAGGCTCAGCCCCGAGCTAAGAATCTTCATACCCGTCGTTCGACAAAGTTTGTCGATAGTTTAAAACGGGCATAAAAAATTCAAAAACGATCAAAAAAATGCGAAACCTTCGCGTGATGTCAGATTATGTGATATAGTTCAAAGGAAAAATATCAAACTTGGTATATTGATTATGTCTCAAAAAAACCTTCACAAAATGACCTATCTCATTTCAGGTTCCTGACTTTCTAGTCAAATGACCAATATTATGGCTAGAATCAAGACAAAGTTTGTGATAATATTCCCATATTGTGCATGCATGTGTATCATGGGATGGATAACAATGTTGCAGGAGGAAGTTTTCCTTTTTGTCGCAACAAAAACCCATTTTCCATTTTCCGCGCGAAAAAACAGAGGTTTTGTGAAGCAACCACTAAATGGCTAATTCAAACTGATACCACCCTATTTTTCAAAAATACTGGACCACCTTACATGGAAAATGTACCAATAGGTGGATCTCAAACCTTTTCGTCCACCCCAGGTGAAAAAGACAAATTCCCACCGAATCGGTAGGAATTGGGTCAGATATGAACTACAAGTACATGATATGATGCTCATGATTTTTTACAAAAATCATTTTTAGGTTCACAATATGCTATTTCATCAGAGATTCAATGCAAGTTTAGCGAGGCTCAACCCTGAGCTAAGAATCTTCTTATCTGCCGTTCGACAAAGTTTGACGATAGTTTAAAACGGGCATAAAAAATTAAAAAACGATCGAAACAATGTGAAACCTTTACGTGGTGTCATATTATGTGACATAGTTGGAAGGAAAAATATCAAACATGGTATATTGATTATGTCTCAAAAAACCCTTCACAAAATGACCTATCTCATTTAAGGTTTCCTGACTTTCGGGTCAAATGACCAATGTTATGGCTAGAATCAAGGCATAGTTTGTGATAATATGCCCATATTGTGCGTGCATATGCATCATGAGATGGAAAACAATATTGTAGGACGAAGTTTTCCTTTTCGTTGCACCAAAAAGCCATATTCAATTTTCTGAACGCAAAAAATGGGGTGGGGGGGGGGGTGTGAAGGAACCACCAAATGGCTAATTCAAAATGATACCACCCCATTTTTACAATATTATATGGATGTCATATATTTGGATTCCTCACATTTTTCTGATCGATTTAGACATTTTATTTTTTAAATTATGATTTACGGATTTAAATATATGAATTATTCCATATTAAATAGAAAAAGCCAAAAAATCATTTTATTTTTTATTTGGATTCAAGATTATTATTACTTATTCATTGTTGTCTACTTAAATAATTGTTTAGAATCTAAAACTGAGATGTGTGACATCATGGTCCAAGAGTTAACAGGATTGATATGAAAGTATTATCGACAAGGTATGATTTCTTTTTCGGAAGGAACAAAAAGTTAGATATGCTATGGCTAGAGTAGTGTTAGGATGGGTGACAGAAGGGGAAGTTTGATTATGAGTGCAATTTAACCTAATATTAAGCATATAAAGGATTAAAATATCCTATATGAGATTAACAAGTAAAAAATATTTAAAAAGGTTAAAAAAACAATTGAATTTTCTTTCATTTTTTTGAAAAGGCAGCCTCTTTGCCATGTACTTCTGCACGAGACACACATCAAAGAAAGCTTCTTTATCGTATAATTTTTAAGGAGACACACGACAAAGAATAGACACCGTCATCTCCACGGGAACCGTTATCTCACTTTACTTTGTCGTGTCTACGCATAAGACACACGACAAAGGCTTTGTTGTGTTTTATTTAGAAAACACACGGCAAAGGGGCTTTTCCGTGACGAAACGTTGCCGTGTGGCATTTTCCGTATTCTGAAAGTCCTTTGCCAGACAAAGGGGCTTTTCTGGTCTGTCCTGTGGGATAATGAATGTATGCAATTTAAGATGCCTCATCTGCTTTCCTATGCAAACAACACCAAAATTACAGTGCAAGAGGTTGTTCAGACTGAATATCTTGAAGATCTCTTTAATCTACTGTCATAGCAGGATTTTTCTGAGTTTGAACAACTTGAATTGATGTGCCAGCAGTTTTTATCCAATCAGTTGGCTCTTCCCGACAAATGGACCTACATTTGGGGCAGTGATAATTTCTTTGTTAAGAAAGCTTATGAGGTTATGGCTGGCTATCAACCTGCTCCACCTCACTTCACCTGGATATGGGCTTCCTCTTGCCAAGCTAAGCATAAGTTTTTCTTCTGGCTTCTTCTTCTTGATAGACTAAATACAAGAAACCTTCTCAAAAGGAAAATTGTTCTCTACCTGACTACAATTGTGCAATCAGAAACTGCCACTCAGAAGAAACTTTGTTCAACCTTTTTTGGACCTGCCCTTTTGATGCTGAATGCTGGGATTACATTTGTCCACAGAGAGATCATAGACTCTCTGTGTTTGAAGCCTTCCAGGACATAAGAAACAAGCTAAATCTTCCTTTTGCCATGGAGATAATAATTTTAACTGTTTGGGAAATATGGATATGCAGAAATAACAAAATCTTTGAGAATGTTACACCACAATTCTCTACCTGGAAAACAGTTTTTGTGCAATAAATGAGGTTGATCAAAATCAGAATAGAAAAAGAAGCATGTCCCTCAATTGGATAGCTGGTTCTAGACACAAGTTCATTAGTGGGTTACTACTTGTAAACCCAAATATTCTCCTGTAATAATCTCTCCCCTTGTAACTTAGTACTTGGGATTTTGTACACTATTTCTATGATTTTATAATAAAGAAAAAAAAGCTGCAATGGGGGTTCTTTCCCCTACCGTTTTCCCCTAAAAAAAGTCCTTTGCCATGTCCTTTTGCCCATATGGCAAAGAGTCAGTGTGCCGTAGTGATTCACATGTATCTAACTAGTTAAGTATTTAGACTAAATTATATCTAGTCAAAGTTGAGATCATTATCTCTCAAAAAAAGTTGAGACTATTATATGGACCATGGAAGAAGTAATATATTTAAAGCAATAATAAGTGTGGAAAAAAGTGTCAAACGATCTCTAAGGATTTAATCATGCAAGTCAAACGATGCACTTAGAAAAAAAATAAAGATCAAAATTCTCCAAATTTTTAACGAGATTTCTTCAAAGCAAAGAAGCTGCCATGACAGGATTTGATCGAGACGATAAACAATCTCATCCTCATGTCAGTGTGACACCACATGCATATGCATGCCACTGGCGCTGACCGAACGTCGTAGAAAACCCCCATTGCGCATTAAAGAAAATTCACCAATGTTCACATATGACAAATGGGTTAAACTTTATACCTGTCCGTCTAACCATCAGTTTTCATATTAAATATGACCGTCTCGTTCAGTGTCAACATTAAGATTAGTTGACATGTCGCTCACATATATACTTGACACTACATTAATAAGTATCTAAATGGAAGATGTTAGTAAAATGTCATATCTGCCACGTCTATATAGACACGCATCGTCTAATCGATCAGCTGATTCGAACTATCCCGCCTTTCTGTTTTATAAGACAATAAAGAAAGGTAGGTGTAGGACTAATCTTGTCAAAATAATCTTGATTCAACATGTAGCTACTTCCTCCGGTCTATACTAATGGTCTCAATTTTATTTAGATTGTTCACATGTATCTAACTAGTTAAGTATTTAGACTAAATGTATTTATATCTAGTCAAAGTTGAGACCATTATATGGACCATGGAAGAAATAATATATTTAAAGCAATAGTAAGTGTGGAAAAAAAAGTTAGATATAAGTCATATACGTGGAGAATCAATCCCAGCATAGAATTGTTTAGTGATGGTTGGCACCGGCGGTGGAAGGAGCAACACCAAAGCAGACATGATGCCAGAGGAGGAGGAGGAGGATGGTACGATGGTGTTCAAGCTAAGAACGTCGGCTTACTCGCCGGTACGCGCCGTTGTGGCTTTGGCTCTCTGGCTTGGAGCCATCCACTTGAATCTGCTCCTGCTGCTGGCGTCCGTCTTCTTCTTCTCCAGACGTGATGCCGCCTTGTCCGTCGATTGCTTCCTCCCCTTCTGTCCTCGATCGATCTCCATTGCTACATGTGGGCATCACCGTTACTTAATTACTCTTTCTTCATATGTTTGCAGGGTCGTAGGAACGCAGCTCTTCCTCATTTTCGCCCCTGTGAATGACACCAGCCGATTGGGATGCAACATCGCCAGGTCCATCCAGACAAGTTCATCTTAATTAATTTCCATCCATTGGATTATCGATAGCAAGGTTTGGATGATGATGCACTGCTTGGCTTTTTACCAGGTTCGTGTACAAACACGCGCTCGGCTACTTTCCCATCACCTTGCATGTGGAAGACTACGCTGCATTTGATCCTAACAAAGCTTACGGTAATTAAACTACTCTACTATCGTCCCACACAAACGCAGGCCAGGCCCGGCCGTACTTGAATTAATCTTCCCTGAGACCACTGATGCCCTTTTTTCTTTTCTTAATTCGCAGTGTTTGGTTATGAGCCGCACTGCGCCATGCCCTTGGGCTTGTGGGTCCTAGCAGCACACGTGGGATTTATGCCTATTACAAAGATGAAGATCCTTGCGAGTAGCGCGGTAGCTAATTAAACTAGAACCTCAATTACATTAGTAACTTGTTATACGTCAAACTTATTTATTATTCTCCCTATCTCAAAATACATGGCGTACTGAGTTTCATTAAGTGGGACAAACATTTTACGAACTAGTAAGACACTGAAGATTATTTTGAGTATCAAATTAAAAAAATATTGTTATTAGATACAAGGGTCTAATATATACTCCCTGTATTCCAAAAAGGATGGCACTGATTTGTTTAAATTTGCTTGTATCTGTACACTAAAACAAGTCCAGAGATATGAATATCTAGAAAAATCAGAGATATCCTATTCAGAAGAACAAAGGAAGTATCTTATTCGAAATTGCAGAATTTTACCATTCTCCATCAATTAATTTTATGATGATGTTTATTCAGGCTTTCTATGTGCCTTTCCAAAGGCACATATGGACCTGGCTGGGGTTAACTCCAGCGTCCAAGGAGAATTTCTACTCTTATCTCGGAGCAGGCTACAGTTGCGCGGTGGTACCAGGAGGCCTGCGTGAGATGCTTCATATGGACCATGAACAAGACTCGGAAGTAAATTTATTATTTGAAACTACTACCTTGAAGCATTTCATTATAAGACCCTCAGAACTATTAGACTTAACATGCTAAAACTACTCAAAATTTGGCAGGTTGCTTGTATTCGATCAAGAAAAGGTTTCATTAGGATAGCCGTGCAAACTGGCTGCTCTTTAGTCCCAGTTTTCTGCTTTGGACAAGTAACTACTTCCACCAACTCTATTCCTAGTTTCTTAATTAGAAATGTTTTTAATCCCGGCCATCTCACATTTACTTCTATTTTCTACTACAAGTGCTCTCTCTCTATCTCAAACTACACCATGTTTTTTATTTACTCATGATCAACGTTTATGAACTCTCGGAGTTTGTAAAGTTTGACCTTGACTAAACTAAAATGAAAAAATTGGAGACAGAGAGAACTAGGTACATCCATTAATGACCATGAGGGCCGTTTTGTAGGGCCATGTTTACAATTGGTGGAGACCCGGAAACAAAATACTTGTCAGTATGATTAGAGCAATCAAAGCTCCACCAATCATCTTCTGGGGCAAATTTGGGTAAATGCTCTTATGTTTTAAACAATGTGTATCTTGCATCATTTTACTCTACAGAGCAATGTCACCTTACGAATATATATGTTATATAGAGATAGTTTCTATTAAAATAATGTTGAAAACTGAAAATTCAGCTCGATCAGTTCTTCCTTCGACTAATACTAAAGACAAACCATGTAAATGATCAAGAAGTTACCCATATAATACTTTGATGCAGATCACCAATCCCATTCAGATCACCTATGCATGTGTATGTGGGAAGACCTATTGAAGTCAAAAAGATTAACCATCCTACCACGCACGAGGTGATAGTACTTATACCGTATTCATTTAAAGTGTATTATTGTTCTATATCTATATATGGTAATTCATTTGAATTGGTAGCATGAAATTGGATTGTCATGTCAATGGATTTCAACAGATGGACTTTGACTGTAAACATATAAACAGATGGACTTTGACTGTAAACATATAAATTTAAAGTGTATTGTTCTATATCTATAAATTTTTTGTGGGGTAACACTTAAAAAATATGGGTTTCTCTTTTTTTTTGCATTAGTGTCGCTTATTGTGCATAATTTCCTAGTGATATCACAACCTGACAATCACTTGTCCGTAGTGACACAAGTTACATGTTGATTGCAGATAAATGAAGTTCACGAAAAATTCATCATGGCTTTGCAAGAGATGTTCAACAGGCACAAGAATAAAGCAGGATACCCTAACCTTCAACTAAAAGTCATATGAGGCGACCTTCATAGCTAACTTTGTTAACTTGAAGTTCCCCAAAACGCAATAATGGACAGGTGTTGAAAAACGATTGCCACTGTCGCTGGACGTCGTATGTAGCTGTTGCATAGTTGTGTAATCTTTGACACATTCCGAAATATTTGAAATACCATATTTATGCTGAGTCAAATTTATAAAAGTTTGACCATGTATGTAGAATAATATTATTATATTCAGTAAGTCAAATCTATATATTTTGAGACGTTATTTTATGGAGGTGTGCTTTGGTGTTCCCCCTCAAAATTAATTTTGCATGGGCCCGTTTTTTTGATCCACCGAAACCCATATTCAGCCTATTTATACCTCTGTATAGATGTAATCGGTCGAGCTGGGTATACTTCACGTTCTCACCAGCGGATCAAACCTCCTGTTATCGCAATCTACGGTTTGACAAATGATCAATACACTGCCATGGATGCTGATAGACTCAATCGAGTATTGAGAACCACACTTGTCGCTTCAATGTCTTAGAAGAGGCAGATCTATGTATCGGTGACAATGGACGGTGGATCGAGGTCATTACTTTGATTGCAGCACGTTCTTTGTAAGCGAAGGTTGCTTAGAGTCGCTCTCTGCCATGGGCCAATGCAGCGACACTGAAGTTCAAAAAAATTGCATATACTTCATGGATGACGTACGACGACATGTGCATGGACATGACTAGAAAGATTCATGAGAATCCTATCCTGGACACTGGTGTGTACAACATGAGAGACAAGAGGGTGATGTCGTTGGAGACGGCAGCACGCAAGCAGGAGCTAAGATGATTATGTGGTATTTCAATTATTAGAATTTCTTAGTTTTTGGACATTTAGAGTTTTTCAAATGTTTCTGCATTATTTCACAATGTCTACTTAATACTTTTAGGGCACATTTATGCGCAAGAACCCGAACAACTGATACCAACTTGGCAGGGATATGGAATTGCATCCACAATAGCCATGTTTTTTTTTTTGGTTCTTTCCCTCATGGTGAATAAGCTTGCGAGTGCAACGAGCCCATGGTCATGATTACTATTGGTACCCGCTATCTTCTCCAAATCTACCAGTGGATCAAGTTTTAACCGTACACCCTTCCCACCTACCATAACCAAGGATACATTGGTCTTTTTTGAAGGATAACTTATATACCTATATAAGCCCCTAAGAGGTGGAGATTCATACAATTCAACCTACAACAAGAGGCCTGGAAGTCCAAGGCTCGATCAGGGATTCCAAGTTTCGGATCCAAGGAGATCCGTAGATTCAGACCGACATCTTGTAGAATAGGAAATTTGGTTTCACCTTCGAAAAGTCTAGTACAACCAAGTTCCATGTCGAACCCTTCCAACACTTCCCTAACATGGCCTAGAGATATATTTAAAATTATTTGTTCATATGGTGAATGATCGACGATCTTTAGCATAAGACCGCCGTACACACACCTGGTTTAATATTTTTTTGTGCGACTTTGTTGCTGGAGGTACTCCCTATTCTCGTTTCTTGATGACAACACCATGTATCATGCATGTTACGATCAGTTGTGTTTGTAGACCTAAAAAAAACCTAAAACATGTCTTGCTGAGGTCAATTTGAATTTACATGGCATTGGCGTATTTATATTATGCAACGAGATGATCATTTTCATTCACATGCAAACGAGTATCTGGTTCTCCCAGTCCCAGCTCTTTGAGCTCTCAAAAACTTGAAAACCATATTAATTGAGTCTACCTGAAACAGGAAACCGGCCTTTACAACAACCCACATATAAGCCGGGCCGGGATGGGCCGTAAACAGAGCATTTCGCAAAGCAGAGCTCGTTTGATCTCTGTGGCCTATTACCGTCGTTGCCGGGCCGCAAACGAATTTACTGCTCCAGTATGCACATGAGTATGGTGGCGCGCGGGAGAGAGATCGCCGTCTCCGTCGTCTAGAGCTCCAGCACCACGACTGCAAATTCGTCAACAACATGAAACCAAAGAAATAAAATCAGCAGCAGTTCGATAGAACACAGACTAACGGGCTGAAACTTTCAAGACGCAGTGGTGAGCTTAGCTTACAGTCTAAGTCCGTTGTGATCCAGTGAGCGTGGTGTTGCTGCTGCATCGTCATCCTGCTATCCATGGTCGGCCCCGGACACATAGGGGAGCGTGCTGGCGACATGAAGAAGGCGCCGCGGCTTCCGAAGCTGCTCCTGCTGGATGACACCGACGACGAGCTCATGGCATCACCGCCATGGAGGGCCGGTCGACAGTGTTCCCTGCTTCTGAAGCTCACCACCTTCTGGAATCGATCAACAACAGAATATAAAATTAACATACATTTAATCAAGAATTCAAGATTCATACATCAATTTATTAATTACCTTCCATTTCTTGGCAGTGGCCACGGTGGATGCGCGCAGCCTGGACTGAGGCGCCGCCGCTGACTGCACGACCGCTCGCTGGAGCAGCTCCCTCATCCTGGCCACGATCGCCTTCCTGCGCTCTACGATGGTCATCCCTACTGCTGCCTTCACCGTCATCTCCGGCGCCACTCCGTCTGTCGACCCCGTCTCTGTCTCCGACTCTGATCCCTCATCGATGATGGGCAGAACCCTGCAAGACGACTGATCCACACCACCGCTCTGCCCCATCGCGATCAAGAGGAAAACAAACTGAAGTTGCTCAGGCGCGCGATCAAGCACAGTGGTCCGAGTTTAATTCAGTCTCAGGGATGGATGGTCATCAGGAGAATCTAGCTAGCTAAGCAGGAATCAATGGGATCTAATATTTTACCACCCTCTACACCGTCCACATGCGTCGATGCATACATAATCTACAAAGTGAGTACATATATAGCTGGGCACACTCACCATGTTCTGCATGCAGGTTGGCATAGTCATCAGTACGAATCTTAAGTTGGAGTACTTAATCTTCTTATTAGCATGCCAGCATTCACGCTGTCATATATTAACGCTGGATATCAGATTCATTGGGGGAGAGTTGCTAGTGATCAGGAACCGAACACGTCTGTGGCCGGTCTAGGCTCCATGACATGTATCTCCTTTTCTAGATCTGCCCTTGTCTGCTTGCTCTGGTGAATGAAGCCAATTAAATTGCCATGCATAGATACGGCAGGAGTTCATTTGCCAATTGCTCCAGGACATTGATGGATGCATCGATCGCGTCTCATTTGGCCGGCTGAGGACACGTGGGTGGAATCTACGCTAGGCAGGCTATAGCTTAGTTGGCCATGTGATCGATGTGCCAGGTAGGCCGTCTCCGATCTACAATAAGTGTCGCTGATTTATTATAATTTTCTATGTTTTTTTAACCCAAAATCTAATGGAAGAATCTAACCTTATAACATGTTATGTGTCATGTTTTCTGTCATTTCTTTCGATTTTGCATTTGAGGGTATAATGCTGTTTATTACATGGGCCATATTTTCAAGGTTCTTTGAAAAATGCTTGCGCCCTTTCAAAAGATTTAGGGGAAAAGGGCCACGAATTTGCATTTGACTGTGTTGGTACGTGGAAGACTAAATCGTAGCGGTGGTCTCACAACTTGTAGTGCAGGTGCACTTGAGTCACTCAAGTAGCAAAACGGACAAACCCGTCACAGAACTTGCAACGTTTGTTCACGCGTGGTCACAAACCGGTATGATGGCCGGTTTCAGACTTAAACCGATCATGAACTGCTCATGTGAGATCAGCGAGTACTATATTTTTGTAGTTAACCCTTGTTGTAATATTAAATGGATATCATGTAAATTGACTATGTCTCATCCAGTCGATATGTCTGCTTGGTTGTTCCCAAATCTAACACCCCAATCCTTAACCCGAGGTTGTTATCCTTCCCAAATTAAGCGTCCAAATCATCCTTTTTTTTCAAGGTCCACCAACCTATATAGACCCCTAAGAGTTGGAGATTCATCCAATTCAACTTAATACAACAACAGAAGAGGTCTAGTTCCAAGGCTTGTTTCGGAATTAATGTTTCAGATCTGAGGAGTCTCGTAGGATTTAGACCGTCATGGAGTAGGAAACTTGATTTCACCTTTGGAATGTCTGGAATAATCAAGATCCATGTTAAACCCTTCCAACTCTTTCCTAACATAGGAGTGCGCCCGTGCTCCAACGAAGCGTCCACACCTATTTATTAACATGGCCCTTTCAAGTCTCAGAAAGTGTATGAGATCTATGACACAAGACCGCCATACACACACCTCATATAATAACTTCTTACGCGACTATGTTGCTTCAGATACCCCTTACTCTCCCGTTGTTGAATAACAAAACAAATATCATGTTATGTTACGTAAGTTCAGTTAAAACCACAAACCATGACAACATGTCTTGCTTAAATCAAGACATGTTGTGATCCTGTACGGGAGAGGACGGATAAGGTTTTTGGGAAGCGCTCCGCGCGACTGCTCAAGTTCTCCATCACAGGTCGTCTTCCATCCAAGTCAGGCGGTATTGCCTACCGCCGTCTTCGTCGCCATCTGCTGCGATCACTCTTTTCCAAAGTTCCTACTACGACAACCAAACGATACGTGCTACGTGATCCTATTTGGTTATTCATCATGTTCTGCGAGTACATGTTAAGCTGCTGTTTGTTTTTGATCATCCTGTTGTTTAGTACATCTAGTATGTTCGAGTTACATGAGCTAGTAGCTGGTTTTGTCATGATTAATTTATATTCTGAAATTAATCGTGGAAATTATGCCTAATAATCCAACAACCACCGCTCTGCCTCATCTCGATCAACCCACCACCTTACGCGAAGGCGCAGACACACACAGTGCAAGTAATAGACTTTCAGAGTTGAAAGGATACAACGATAAGGAATCAATGGAGGCGCGCGACAGTGATATTTTACAGTCTACACCGTCCACAAGCATCGACGCATAATCTATACAAATATAGAGATGGGCAGAGACACCATGGATGCATGTTCCGCAGCAGGTTGGCCTAGTCTCAATAGGAACCTTAGGGCATCTCCACCGACCCATCCTGGCGACTCAATCGGTCCGTTTTTGTCCTTTGGGTCGGGCCGCGGTCGATTTAGGTAGGGTCTGGCATGTCCGGCCAGCCGTGCCCAGCAGCACGCCGCGACTGCCGAAGCTGTTCCTGCTGGATGCACTGACGACGATGATGAGCTCATGGCGTCACTGCCGTGGAGGGCTGGTCGCCGGTGTTCCCTGCTTCTGAAGCTCACCACCTTCTGGAATCTACGCTAGGTAGCTTAGTTGGCCATGTGATCTATGTGCCAAATGTTGGCATGCAATTTATGTACTCATCTCGGATGTACGATAAATTTCGCTGATTTTATTACAACTTTCTATTTTTTGGCCCAAATTTAGGAATTATTTGTCCTACTACTATTTAATCCCATTTGGAAGTAATATCTCATTGTGGAATTATTGTTGATCTAGAATGATTATATGATGGAATTTGTACTTAAGGAATTTATACACACTCAAGGTGTACTTGATAAATACTTAAGGAAGATTAGTATTGGAATACAACATTAGCTGCCATACCGAAAAGATCACCCGGGTACAATACTAATTGGAAGGACATAGGTTTATTGTCAGATTACAACCCTGATGAAAATGAACCTACATAGTTGAATCATATATTTAATTATCGCACATGACTCACACATGTGTATCCTAGGACATCACAATTAGAGTCCATTAGCCAAGGAAAATCGTATAGTGGTTAATATTTTTCGTGTACTCTATTTTGGAACAAGTTTGTATAAACTTGGAAGGACTCTGGAATAGGAACTATAAGTAGGTCGCACCCTATAGCCTCAATATGTGTTGTGAGCGGCACCACCGATAAGGAAGAATAATAGAGGGTAGTCCGTTTAGCTTCAAAACCCTAGTTTGTGTACATGATCTAACCACATAATATGTCCGCTTTTAGTATTACAAATCGGACAGTTTTTCAAGGACAATTACCTATATAAACCCTGAGAGGTGGAGATTCATCCAATTCTTCTTAATACAACAACGGAAGAAGGCTAGAGCTCCAAGGCTTGTTCGGGAATTAATGTTTTGGATCTGAGGAGTGTCGTAGGATTTAGACTGTCATCGAGTAGTAAACTTGACTTCGCCTTTGAAATGTCTCAAGCAATCAAGATCCATGTTAAACCCTTCATGGCCAACATGGCCAAGATCTATGACATAAGACCACCATACACACACCTCATATAATAACTTCTTATGCGACCATGTTGCTTTAGATACCACCTACTCGCTTCCCTAAAAAAAAAAGATACCCCCTACTCTCCCTTTGCCCAATAACAAAACACATATCATGTTATGTTACGTAAGTTCAGTTAAAACCTCAAACCATGACAGCATGTCTTGCTGAAATCAATCTGATGGGATGACAATCTGTTTACATGACTTGTTTACGTCATGCAAGGAGATGGCCGTTTTCATTCTCTTTTTTTTTTGGGACACGGAACACTAATATTTCATTAATTTTTCTCAGCATAAATCATTTTTATTCTCTTACAAATCTCGAACATCTTATATTCCCACCTCTTTGAGCTATCAAAAAACTTGAAATTTGTTGATGATCTGCCTCCTATCTATGTACCCTCTCGTTTTAGGGTTTGAGTGCTCCGGCGGCGACTCTGGCGCCTCCGTGAGATTGGGTTGGTTTCTGACCTTCTACTATCCGAGAGTATCCGTTTCCAATTCTGGTACGTTTGGGGATCTCATCTGTGCGGTCTGCTCTACCCGTTGGTGTTTTCCTCCCCGGAACGCATCTAGGGTTTGGTGGTCATGGCGTCGGGATCTGCTGCAGCTTCCTCAGGGTCTGCAGGCAAGGAAGGTGTTATCGAAGACATGTTTAGCCACCTGGAGCTGAACGAGGATGAGCTGGACGATGTGGTCGTGGGCGTTGAGGCTGCGAAGGAGTATCAGAAGGAGGCTCGGTGGATGGCGATCGGCAAGGTTTTGACCACCAGGTCTTTTAGCGCCGAGGCTTTGTTTGAAAAGATGAGGAGCATCTGGAACCTCTCTCGTGATCCTGATTTTCGTGAGGCGGGTGAGAATTTGTTCATAATCTGTATGCATTGCTTGGGTGATTGGAAGAAAGTTGTTCATCAGGAACCATGGACCTTCCGTGGCTGGGGATTGCTCATTGAAGATTTTAATGGCCTATGTGACCCAGTACAGGTGGTTTTTGATGGTATGCAAGTGTGGGCTCAAATTCATGGAATTCCTGAGCTTTATAGGAAAACTGAGGTAATTGATGATCTAACGTCGTGTGGGCAAGGTGAAATAGGTGCAACTTTCCCCAAGGCTGTTCTTTGAAGGAAATTATGTGAGATTCAAAGTTCGTATTGACATCAATAAGCCCCTTATCCGCTTTGTTTTGCTCACGTTGCCAGAAGGGAGGAAGAGGTTGCAGGTGAAGTATGAGAAGGTGCCTTTTTTCTGTAAACATTGCGGTCTATTGGGGCACGGTCATGAAGAGTGTGGTGACGGTGCTTGGGAGGATAACCAGCTTCAGTATGGTACATGGATGTTGGCTACGCGCCATGTAAATCAGCCTGCTCCTGCTCCGACTCGTTTCGCTTCTCGTGATCCCATACGAGGTGGACGGTCAGGGAGGGGTTTTGGATTCCCTAATGCCCCGAAAAAAATATCTTCAGAGGATGCAGAGTTAGAGGAGGATGATCTCACTGATACAGGCACTAGTCCCGTCAAACCAGTGACGGATACTACTATGGTAGAAGCTGTGGTTAATTCTGCTCGGAGATCCTTGGATATGCTGGCCAATGAAGGACAAGAGCTTGTCGAGGATGGTTTACCTGCAGCTGTTGGTGCAAAATTGTCTGTTCCACCTCCCAAACCAACGTATGTGAAAGTTAGAGACAGATCAAAGGCTCGGAAGACAGGCTCCACCGAAGCAGAACACTCTATGTCATCATCGGCGGCGTCCCTCGAGGACGACCGCTGGGACCAATGAATTGGTGTGGGTTGAACTGTCGCGGGATCGGAAACTCCCCGACAGTTCGTGATGTCTGTGTCCTTCAACGGACATAAAGTTTACAGCTGATTTTCCTATGCGAGACTAGGCAACGTGGTGATCGTCTTAGGCATTTACGGAGTCGTCTCGGTCTCCCTGGCTTTACTAGTGTTGACAGTCAGGGTATGAGTGGTGGTTTGGCTTTATTTTGGCATGAGAGTTATTTTGTTGACATACAAGAGGCGACTGATCATTATATTGATGCATTCATCAGAATAGCACCCAGTGAGCCATTGTTTCATGCGACGTTTGTGTATGGTGAACCCAGAGTTGAAAACCGTTATCGTATGTGGGATCAATTGGCAGCTCTAAAGGCCACCTCGTTGCTTCCGTGGGTGGTACTTGGAGATTTTAATGAGGCTCTTTGGCAACATGAACATTTTTCGACTACCCCGAGGACGGAGTCACAGATGGCAGCATTTCGGGATTGTCTTCAACTTTGTGAGCTGAAAGATTTGGGGTTCTCTGGTGACCCTTTCACTTATGATAATAAAAGAGCTGGTGTTCACAACATTCAAGTACGTCTTGATCGGGCTGTGGCAGATGATTCCTGAAGGGATATTTATTCAGCTGCTACAGTGGTGCATTTGGTGACCCCTTGTTCTAATCATGTTCCTATAAAATTGTGTCTTGATAGAGAAGTTAGAGAACGTCCAGCTAAGAGGTCCATGCAATATGAAATAGCTTGGGAAACTGATCCGGCTCTAAAATAATTAATTGAGCGTGAGTGGAAACTGCTTGGCACTATGCCAGATTTGGGGTCAGTTAATCAGGGGCTAGACACGTTGATGCACAAGTTGCAGGCCTGGGGACGTGTTCATTTTGGTAATGTGACTCGTCAGTTGGCACAACTGAGAGCAAAACTTGGTCAGCTGCAGGCGGACGGGGCTCCTAGAGATGAGATTAGAGCTACATCCGAGCTGATGAATAATATTTTATATCGGGAGGAGATGATTTGGTTACAGAGGTTTCGTATAGACTGGCTTAGAGAGGGCGACCGCAATACAAAATTCTTTCATCACCGTGCTGTTTGGAGAGCTAGAAGAAACAAAATTTCAAAACTAAGGGATGATAATGGTGTCATCAAGACTGTCCCCACGGATATGCAAAGGATGGCGTTGTCTTATTTCAAATCACTCTATACTAGAGATCCATCTTTGCATGCAGAGGCTATAATTAAATTGACTCCTATACAAATTAATCAGGCAATGAATGATCAACTTTGCAGCGATTTTTCACTTGAAGAGATTTCCAATGCTGTGTTCCATATTGGCCCAATTAAAGCGCCGGGTCCGGAAGGCTTCCATGCCAGATTCTATCAACGCAATTGGGGCCTTTTGAGAGGTGATATTGTGACGACTGTACAGAAGATTTTTCTGATGGGAGTCATGCCTGATGGTGTCAATGACACATCCATTGTCCTTATTACGAAGATTGACAATCCGATGGAGTTGAAAGATTATAGACCCATCGGGTTGTGCAATGTTTTATATAAGGTTGTGTCAAAGTGCTTGGTTAATAGGCTCCGCCCTCTTATTGGTGATATTATATCGGAGAACCAAAGTGCTTTCATTCCAGGCCGTATGATTACGGATAATGCACTCTTGGCTTTCGAATGTATGCATGTTATGGAGCACGGCACATCATCTGAACCATTTTGTGCTTATAAATTGGACTTGTCAAAAGCATATGATAGAGTTGATTGGCACTATTTGGAGAGTACATTGCAAAAGATGGGGTTCTCTCACCGGTGGGTACAATGGATCATGGCGTGCGTTACCTCGGTGAAGTATTCGGTTAAATTTAATGGAACCTTATTGGAAGCTTTTTCTCCATCTCGTGGCTTAAGCCAGGGGGATCCTCTTTCTCCCTTCCTCTTCTTATTTGTGGCGGACGGTTTGTCTACATTGCTGAGTAATGAAGTGAATCATAATAGATTATCTCCTATTAAGGTATGTAGGAGAGCCCCGGGTGTGTCCCATCTATTATTTGTTGATGATACTTTGCTATTCTTTAGTGCTTCTGAGGAACAAGCTACATGTGTCAAAAACACTATTGATACCTTTGCTGCATGTACGGGTCAGTTAATCAACCAATCAAAGTGTTCAATTATGTTTGGATCATCGTGTACTGAACAAACACAAGTGGCCATTCGGACCATCTTGCATGTGGATCAAGAGGGTTTTGAAGCCAAATATTTGGGCCTGCCTACTCCTGAAGGGAGAATGCATAAAGGGAAGTTTGAGAGCCTGCCAACTAGATTGGCAAAGAGTTTGATCAGCTGGGGAGAGAATCTGTTGGCACAAAGTGGGAAGGAGGTCTTCATTAAGGCTGTGGCACAGGCTCTTTCTACTTATATCATGAGTGTATTTAAGCTGCCGGCGTCAGTGTGTGATGAGCTGACCAAACTCATTCGAAACTATTGGTGGGGTGTGGAAAGAGGCAAGAGGAAACTCATTGGGTCAGTTGGGCTAGGCTAAACATATCCAAAAATCAAGGAGGTCTTGGTTTCCGTGATATGAGGATATTCAATCAGGCTCTTCTAGCTCGCCAGGCATGGCGACTGCTTCTAAATCCTGAGAGTCTTTGTGCTCGGGTGTTGAAAGCCCGGTATTACCCTAACGGTCACCTATATGCCACGGTCTTTACGGGTAATCCCTCTTCCACATGGACTGCTATTTCCCATGGTCTTGATTTGTTGAAGAAAGGTCTAATTTGGAGGATTGGCAATGGCCAAAGTGTGCGGATCTGGAGAGATGGTTGGATCCCTCAGGAGTCTATCTTCAAAGTTCTTTCACCGAAACGTAATTGCAGACTACGGAAGGTCTCTGATCTTTTAGATGATAATGGCTCTTGGAGGACTGATATAATCCGAAAATATTTTATGCCGTTTGATGCAGAAGCTGTAGGGGTTCGTAGCATGGAAAACAAAAAAAATTCTATCGCATACAAACAAACAAGCCAAGATCTATCTACTAGATTGTAGCAACGAGTCGATGGAATAACTTACCCTCGAAGATTCCAAAGCGGTTAACGAGAGCAGATTCTCGTGGGTGATGTAGTCGTACTCTTTCCGATCTCAAGATCGCGTAGACGATCCTTCCGGCGCTGCGTTCCGGCAGCGCTCCCGCAGTCGGTCACATGTTCGGTACTCGACGAAGACCTTCCTCTCTCTTGTTCCAGCAGGCAGTGGAGGTTGTAACACTCTCCTCGCGATTTCGGCAGCACAACGGCGTGGTACCGGAAGTAGAGGGGAGATCTCGCAGGGCTTCGCCTTAAGCCGGAGCGAGTATGATGGAGTATGAGAGAGAGCTATTAGTGGTCTAGGGATTAGACACACCAATTAGAAGGCTCTAAACCGCAGGCTAGAGCAATTAGAAGCTCTAAACCAAAACGGCTCTAAACCGGAGATTAGAGGATAGGAACTTGTGTGTCTAGAGGAGGAGTCCCTGCCCCTCCTTTTATAGGTGGGAGGGGCGGCCAAGGGGAGGGGAGTCCCTCCCCAAGTCGGCCTTGGTTGGCGCGCCGTCTTGGAGGGACTCCTCCCCCAAGTCGGTTCCAAACACCTCTTGCTTGTTTCCCACAGTTTCCTGTTTTAGCCGTTTGACTTTCAAACTGGCAGTTTGACTTTTCAGTTTTGGAACAGCAAGAACACTTAGTACATGATGAAATCATTCAATATGTAATGACACATTCATGTACCCTCCCCCCCCCCGGAGTGCCGGACAATCCGGAACCTTCTAGAACATTCCCGATGAAAACACCGGAATCATTCCCGAACTCCGAAACGGGACTTTCCTTATATGAATCTTATTCTCCGGACCATTCCGGATCACCTCGTGATATCCCGGATCACATCCGAGACTCCGAACAACATTCGGTCTCTTTCTCATAATACCATAACTACTCAAACAACGTCGAATCCTTAAGTGTGTCTCCCTACGGTTCGTGAATTATGCGGACATGATCGAGACACTTCTCCGAACAATAACCAATAGAGGAATCTGGAAATTCATATGGCTCCCACATATTTCTACGATTACTTTGCGATCGAATGAACCACTTACATACGATACCAATTTCCCTTTGTCTCACGATAGTTTACTTGTCCGAGGTTATGATCGTCGGTATCTCTGCATACCTAGTTCAACCTCGTTACCGATAAGTACTCTTTTCTCGTTCCCGTGGTATGTGATCCCTTGTGAGCCAGCCACATGCTTGCAAGCTAATTGGATGACATTCCACCGAGAGGGCCCAGAGTATATCTATCCGTCATATGGATGGACAAATCCCACTCTTGATCCATGTGTCTCAACCAATACTTTCCGAACACTCAATGCCACCTTTATAGCCACCCAGTTACGGTGTGGTGTTTGATGTCATCAAAGCATCCATCCGGTAAAGGTGATATGCATGATCTCATGGTCGAAGGAATTAGGTTACTATGTATCAGAAAGCATATAGCAATTGAACTATTGAAATGACTTGATCTTTATGCTACGCTTATCTATAGGAGTATGTCCATCACATCATTCTCCTAATGATATGATCCTGTTGTTAATAACATCTCTATGTTCATGATCAGGAAACCATGATCATATATTAACCAACAAGCTAGTTTAACAAGAGGCTTTACTAGGGACTCTTATTTTAGTTTACAAATCACACAAGTATTAATGTTTCCGGTTAATACAATTATAGCATGGTATGTAAACATTTATCATAAGTGTGAAGATATGATAATAACCACTTTATTATTGCCTCTTGGGCATATCTCCAACAGAAGCTATATTGAAAATCAAACCATCGAGAAGACTTCTTAATGACGTATTGGCATGGCAACCTAAAAAGTCTGGCCTCTTCTCTGTTCGCAGCGCTTATAAATTGGCATTGAGTGAGCAACAAGATCAATGTGCCTTTGGCACGTCTAGTAATCATCTAGGGGGCGAACATCCCTGCTGGCCTAAAATTTGGGGTTCAAATGTTCCACCCAAGGTTAAGTTGTTTGCCTGGAAGGCTGCTCCAGGGGCCCTTGCTACCGAAATCAACAAACGTAATCATCATATTCCTGTAACTGGTACTTGCAATATTTGTGGCTTGGCTGAGGAAGATGATCTTCATGCGCTCTATATGTGCCATCATGCCCATGCTCTATGGGAGGAAATGCAGCGGATCTGGTCACTCCCGTCTGAGAGGGTCTTGCTGACAATTGGTTACAGATGGTGATTCAATATACCCCGAAGCACATGATTGATTGTACCCTGCTTGTTTTATGGCGGTCATGGTACGCCAGAAACGAAGCAACTCATGACAAACCCCTACCTACGGTAGAGGGATCCAGGCGTTTCTTGTGTGGCTACCTGAAGCTTATTACAGGGATCAAAACTATGAGTACGAGTGCTGTTCTTAAGGGGAAGGAACCAGCGATACCAGTGGGTTCCCTTCAGTGCTCTGTACCGGTGGTACAGCCAGCTAAATCTTGGTCGAAGCCAGAACAAGGTTGGGTGAAGCTTTCTGTTGATGGCTCGTTTAGCACAGTTAATGGCTCGGTTGGTGCAGGAATGGTCTTGAGAGACTCGGATGGACTTTCAATCTTTATGTCATGCAGTCATCTATCAAATTGTGAGGATCCCCTTGAAGCTGAATTCCGTGCATGTCTCGAAAGTCTTCGTTCAGCTATGCAATTCTCGACACTGCCTATCATAGTGGAGTCTGATTCATCTTTGGTAATTAACGCCATAAACTCCTCGTCACCAGACCGCTCTCCATTCGTCCATTTAGTGAATGAGATTAGAGATTTAGCTAAACAAGATAGACAGTGTGTTTTTGTAAAAGTAGACCGTATGCAGATTAGGGTTAGCGACTCTCTGGCAAACTTTGCGAGAGTGCAAGGCCGTACCATGACATGGTTGAGTTCTGGACCGGAGGATGCCATCCGGTTGCTGGAGCTCGACCTCTCTGTAACCCTTTCTGCTGATTAATGGAGTGTGTTTTACCTGCAAAAAAAAACTTGAAATTCACAGATTAATTGAGTCCACCTCAAACAGAAACTGGCCTTTACAAAAACACATATAAGCCGAGCTGGGCTGGGCCATATAAGCCTGGCCTTTTGGATAGTAGAAGTTCTTTGACTTCTGCCGCTCAGCCCTCCAACAAATTTACTACACCACTAAATACATTACTCCGTAGTTAATTAGTTTGTTCGCTGGAGAGAGATCGCCGTCGTCGCCGTATCCGCCGTCTAGAGCTCCAGCACGACGACTGCAAATTCGTCAACAACATCAAAACGAAGGAATAAAGAATCAGCACATATCAATATCTCGAACACAGAGTCACTGATGTAAACTTTCAAGATGCTGCGGTGAGCTTGCTTACAGTCAGAATCCGTTGTGATCCACTGAGCGTGGTGTTGCTGCATCATCATCTTCGTCGGCACGGGAGAGGCCGGGGAGCGTGCGGGCGATCCGAAGAAGACGTCCCGGCTGCCGAAGCTGTTCCTGCTCGATGACACCGATGATGCCGAGCTCATGCCGTCGTCGCCGCCGCCGTGGACGGCAGGTCGCCGGTGTTCCCTGCGCTTGAAGCTCACTACCTTCTGGAATCGATCAACAACAGAGCATAAATATAACATGAAGCTATTCAAGTTCATTTCAGACACCTCAATTTATTAATTACCTTCCATTTCTTGATAGTGGCCACGGTGGACACTGGCAGATTGGCCTGAGGCACCGACGGCGACGATGACTGCAGGAGGGCTCGCCAGAGCAGTTCCCTCATCCTGGCCACGACCGCGCCTTCCTACGCTCCGAGATGGGTTCCCGCAATGGCCATTCCTATCGACCCCTTCTCTGACTCCTGCTCCGATTGTGATGATCCCTCGTTGATGATGGGCAGGACCCTGTTGCACGAAGACTGATCCACGCCACCACCGCTCTGCCTCATCTCGATCAACCCACCACTGTACGCGCGCGGAGGCACAGACACACACGTAGTGCAAGTTTAATAGACTTCCGGAGATGAATGGATGCAACGAAAAGAATCTACTCTTTCCGTTTGGAAATATAAAAATATAAGATATTTGTAAAGCTAACCAATCTACACACTAAAAAATATCTACATACATTTGTTTCACAAATCTAAATAATCTTATATTTTTAAACAGAGGAAGTAGTAGCTAGCAGGAATCAATGGGCTTATAGCTCCTATGCGACGTCTTTACGTGAAATTGGAAGGAAAGCGACATCGTCATGCGACACTTCTGAAGCGGCAAATAGCTTCCGTGCGACACTTCTATTTAACCCCACGAGACCGTCAACGAATTTGAATCAGCTGAGGACAATAGGACCCACAGCCTCTCCACGTCACGGCGGAACTCACCTGATGTCCACCTCATATCGTGGGACCCACCCTGTGGTTGAAGAGAGCCGTTGGCCCCGATCCGTCCCCGCACCCGAGCACTCCCGCCACCGTTCCAGCATCTCATCCCCTTCCGTTTTCTTCTCCGGCGAGCAAGTGCGGCAACGCCGGCGAGGGATGTCGAGCTCTGCTTCTTCCCACCGCTCATGGCCTCGGTATGGTGCGGTGCCGATGAGGAGGTGCCCCGATTGCCCCCGTACCGCGCCCCTAAAGCGGCTTGTCACATCCACCGACAAGAACGGCAACATTGGCCGGGAATTTGTGAAGTGTGAGAGCAAGCCCGAGCCGGGAAAGGTGAGATCTGAGTGTTTCGAGCGCCAATTTCTCGCTTTTCTTTCGAAATTTCATGCATTTCATCGAATTTGGGATTTAGGGTTCATCTCTGCGATTTCAGGAACTGCCAAAATGTGGGCATTTTGAGTGGCTTGATGAGTACATCGAGCGAATTGGGGTGGAGGTAGCATCCCGGGAGCTCGAAAACCCGTCCGTGGTGGAGCAATTGGGATGTGGCAACCCCATTTCCGCTGGTACTACGGTGGATGCGGAAGTGAAGGCCGAGCTGAAGAAGATGAACAAGCAGCTAAGGCAAATCATCGAATTGAAGAAGCAGGACAATCTGATGGCCGGTTTTTTTATTTTTGTGTAATTTCTCTCGGATTACTTTATCTCCTCATCGTTAGTCATTAGACAGCGCAGTCAGTGTTCGAGTGATGCTTTGTAATAGATGTAATGGTCTATGTCTTTGGCTTGAATAAAATACAACACAATTTCGGGCTAATTTTGAGCTGCTCTGTTTTCGAAATCAGTGTTCCTTCAGTTTCGTCAGTGTTCCTTTTATCAATGTGTAGGGGAGGGGGTTGAAAAGTAAAAAAAACAATTGATGAGGATTGAAAAATGCCAGACCCAAATAGAACTTAGCCAGGCCAAAATGGACGTATCCAGGCCCAATAGTAACTATATGTTAATTGGGCAAAAAAAATGATACTCACGTTACAATCTAAATAGGACATCCATTTAGAAAGTAAATATATAAATTAAGTCCAAGGACATCCATTTAACTAACATAACTTGGACGCTTCTTTAACTTATGTAAATATGTAAATGTCTTGTTTGAAAATGAACCATGTGTTGTATGAACTTGTTTTTGTGTCTTTTGGTTTATACACTTGTAAATATATAAATATTGCACGAGTATTATATGAACTTGTTTTTGTGTCTTTTGTTTTATACACTTGTTGTTTTGGGTGTTTTGACAAATGATAATATAATAAAACACAGATTACAATAAAACAAGGGGATAGATAATATTGGGATAACATTACTTATATTAGATAAGGGGGATCGATAACATTACAATAAAAAGAAAAAAGTACAATAATATAGAAGGGAATAGGCGCCCCGCCTAAACACTGGGCTAGCCCCTAAACCCTAACCCTAGCTACCCTACTCCATCGGCGGTGGAGACGGTGCCAGTGCAGCCGCCTTCGCGGCATTCCACGCCGCCAGCCTCTCCCGCAGCTCCCGCTTCCGCTGCTCCTCCCGGAAGGCCCAGCCATTGGCCTCCCGTCGGTCCTCGTCCTCCCATCTGCGCCTTTTCTTCAAGGCACGCTGGGCCTGCTTCTCCTCCCACCTAGCGATAGCAGCCTCCTGCTTTGCCTCGTCCTTCGTCGCCTTAGCCCAGTAGGCTTCGGAGGGGAGGTCGCCGCCGCCAGGGAGGTTGGGGACTGGGTTGGTGGCCATGGGGCCCTGCTCCCCCCAGGGGCAGGGCGGGGACTTCTTCTTCTTGCCACGCTTGGGGCGCGTGGGCGCCTCCTGCTCCCAGCACTGCTTGTGGTCCGGGTGGTTGTCCCCGTCGCTTACTTCGGTGTCGGAAGGGAAGCGGAAGGGAGAGGTCGCCATGGTCGCCGGAGTGTTTGGGGGCTGGGAGGAGGCAAAGGGACGGGCTCGAGGTTGAAGATGAGGGGCAAGATGAGATGAGGAGGCAAAGGCGTTTTGCCTATTTATTAAGGGCGGGGCGTGAAGGACGGCGTGGGAATCCAGCGTCGCGTTCGCGCAGACGCCGAGACGCGTGCGCTGCATTGCGTGTGGGAAGCGGGCATGATCAATGCAAAAGAGAGAGAAAAATAGCTAGGATGCGACGTACTGTAACCCCTGCACCGTCGCCCCCACCCCTGCATGCATGCATGCATGCATTAATGCGAAAGAGAGAAAAAAACGTCCAAGGTAGTTGTTCATTGGCAGTGAAAAATAAAAGGGAAAATATAATTTTGCCTTGATTTACTTCGGTAATAAATGCAGGAATCTAGTACCACGTTTTTACACACAGCATGTAACAAACTCGCTCGTTTTTACACACGCAAGAAAAATCGGTGGAAGTAATCAGAGGGATGTCAATTGGAGGGAATAAAGGGAGTATGAAACTAAGTTTATAATATTTTAGATTTTGATTTTTTTTCTTATATACGTAGTCAAAGTTGATATTTTAGATTTATAAATATTGACTTTTTGTATGGCGCATGAACCAGATGGGAGTAAGTTTGACTGAAGAAAGTTGTTCGACGTATATTTATTTAATGGGGCAGCGCTGTTGCACGCAAAATAGTTAGACTGCGACGCTAGGGGCAGCTGCATGCATGGTGCAGCCCGCCCGTCCAGCGCCCTCGCATGCCACGCTCAGTCCAACGATCAATGGAGTGTGCCACGTTGTACGTTATATTTATTACATATTTTAGATTTTGATATTTTTTCTTAGGTTGATCATAGTGACATGCATACTCCCTCTGTCCATAAATAAATGTATGTTTGGCTTCAAAATTTGTCCACAAAAAGTGTACTTCTACCTTGCAATGCACTTAGATGTGGTATCATGCATATGTTACTAGTCTAAGTTACTACTCCATAGTGCAAAATAACATAGATGTGGTATCATGTAAAGTCTCATTTATTACAATGAACCTAAGGGGAGTAAGTTTGACTGAAGAAAGTTGTTACACGTACACTTATTTAATGCGACGAAGGGAGTAAATACGCTGCAGCGCTATTGCACGTAAAATAGCTAGACTGCGACGCTAGGGGCAGCTGCATGCATGGTGCAGCCCGTCCCGCCCAGCGCCCTCGCATGCCACGCTCGGTCCAACGGTCAATGAAGTGTGACACGCTCGCATGCCACGCTGTTGCACGTAAAAACGATGAAGCCAATCAGATTCCAGAATCATCCATCCTACGGATCGCCAAGAGCTAGCCACGAAATCCTTCTAAGAGACGCCAACCAATCAGGTTGCAGAACAAAACCTTCCACGGATCGCCCAGAGCCACCCGCGGAATCCTTATAGAAGACGCGACCGGACGGTCATAGTGTCGCGCTAGGGTTAGATCTACGTTCCTCATTCGGCCTTAGGGTTAGCGGGGATTAGGATGCAGTCAACGGGGTTTCACAAGTTGACCAGACATTCAAATGTGCATAACTAATTCAAAAAAAATCAAAAAAATACAAAACCTTCGCATGGTGTCATGTTATGTGACATAGTTGTGAGGAAAAATATCAAACTTGGTCTATTGATCATATTTCAAAAAACCCTTCACAAAATGACCTATCTCCTCCGAGGTTTTCTGCCTTTCGGGTCAAATGACCAATGATATGGCTAGAATCAAGGCATAGTTTGTGATAATGTGCCCATATTTGGCATGCATGTCTATAATGGGATGACTAACAATGTTGTAGCACAAAGTTTTCCTTTTCGACACACAGAAAATCCATTTTATATTTTCTGAGTGCCGAAAGAGGGGGGGATTTGTGAAGCAACCACCAAATTGAAGTTTCAAAATGGTAACATCCTATTTTTAAAAAATACTAGACCACCTAGAATGTACAATTTCCCAACTTGAGTATCTCAAACCTTTTATTCCATCCCTGGTGAAAAAGACAAATCCTGCCGAATCGGCTGGAAGTGGGTAAGATATGAACTACAGGTACATGATTTCATGCTGATGATTTTTTGTAAAAATCATTTAGGTTCACAACATGCTATTTCATCAGAGATCCAATGCTAGTTTTGTGAGCCTCAGCCCCTAGCTAAGAATATTTATGAAAACCCTTCAAGTTTGACCAGACATTCAAATGTGCATAACTAATTCAAAAAAATCAAAAAAATACAAAACCTTCGCATGGTGTCATGTTATGTGACATAGTTCTGAGGAAAAATATCAAACTTGGTTTTAGAAATGGTCGAAAAAAACTTGCTTAGAAATGGGGTGGTTTACCCTAGCTTTGGAGCCCATTTCTACCACATTTTGGGTGAGGGTGAGTCGTACTTCACAAAAGGGATCAGGGTGAGGATGAGTTGTATTGTACATATGAGAAAAACGTTGAAAGCTCATACAAACATAGAAAAGTGACATAGCTACATTTGTTGAAATTCAAATTTACCATCATATTTGAATTTTGTCCAAATTATCAACAAGTGCCAAATTATTATAATAACAAATGTTTACAACAACAAGTGCCAAATTATTACAATAACAAATGTTTACAACAACAAGTGCCAAATTCAAAGTCTATTTCTTTTGGCTCTTCTTACCCCTCGTTTTCTTCTCCTTCACAAGTTTCACACCACACAACAGGTTTATGCTCTTCTTTTTCTTACCATTACCATCTGGCCTCCCACAACACGTCCAAGAGTCTCCTTCACCTCCTGCACCTCCTCAACAACCTCATGATCATGATCCAGAGCCTCATCAACATGGTCACTTTGCACCAGAGCCTCAACAACATGGTCAGTTTGCACCAGAGCCTCAACAACAGGCTCATTTTGCACTAGAGCCTCAACAACAGGCTCGTTTTGCACCAGAGCTTCCAAATCAGAAACGGTGTGCCCTAAAGCCTCAACAGTTTGCACATCATCCTCCAAAACAAGTTCAGATTGCACCTCAGCAGCACCAAACATGATCTGGTTAGTTCTCTTCTTTCTTTGGCCATTGATTCTTGCCCTTTTCACTGGCCAGCATTCGTCAACAACAAGAGGTGGGCCTTTTTCTCCACGCTTCCTCCTGAAAACAAGCAAGTTAGCCGGGAGAGAAAAATCATCAACAAGAAATGGGATAGATTTTGGATGAACATACTTTGGCTTTTCAGCAGTGTATCTGCACTTGGTAGAGCCAGCTCGATGTCCAAGTTCTTCATAGAGTTTGCATCTATTCTTGTTACCTTTTTGGGCCCTTTTTTGGCTTGGCATCTTTCTTTTCATCTTTCTTTCCCTTCTTGCTGCTCCCACCTTTCTCAAACCAAGCCTTGAATCTACTCTGCTTACCTGCCAGCCTTTCTTTTCATCAAAGGAGGACACAAGGAGAACTGAATGTCCACTTCAGGCCACTGAGACTGATCTGTAAGTGCTGGAATTGGTGTTCCATATGCAGCCTTGAATTTTTCTACAGAATAATACTCATGCAAATATGGGTGCATATTTAGCTTGTGTTTGGAGGCCAAGAAAAGTATGGCATGCTCACAAGGCTTCCCAGTGTGTTGCCACTCAAGGCATGTGCATTCATGCAATTGAGTGTCAACAACATGCCTCCTGCCAGTCTTTGTATCTCTGACTTCAGCACCCCACAATGAGGATTTCTCAACACGCAAATGTGCAAGATTTCTGCTCCTGTTAACCACCTGCTGCACAACATCAGGAAGCTTATCTCCTTGAAGAACATCACCAAGCCTTCTTCTCAATTCCCACAACCTCATGATCATGATCCTGATCTGGTCAACCATGTCATGGACATGCAAGTCTTTTAACTCCTTCACTTTGTTGTTGAAACTTTCTGCCAAATTATTGTTGATATGATCACATTTGATGGCAGTGTTAAAACCAGACCTGTACCATAAAACAGAATGGTAGCTTTCCAACCATGTACAAAACTTGACCCTATCCTCCTCAGAGCATGCCGCCTTAATCTTCTCAAGGTGATATGAATGTGTCTGCCTGGTGTAAGATCTTGCTGCTGGCCACATGCGTCCAAAATCATCTCCTCTGAATTTTTTGATCAAATTCATCCACATATGGCCGAAGCACTCCCTCTACTCAGCATGAGGGAAAACAATCTTCACTGCATTTTCGAAACCTTTACATGCATCTGTGTGCACTGCCAATGGAGAGACTGGCCCTATGCATCTTTTCAACTGCATCATGAACCATGTCCATGATGTCTCTGTCTCAGACTGAAACATGCCAATAGCTACAGGGAACATCCAATTGTGTCCATCTAAAGCATTACATGCTGCTAGTTGACCATTCCACTTTCCAGTCAAGAAAGATGAGTCTATACTCAAATATGGATGGCACCCTGCTTTGAAGCCATCGATGCAAGGCTTTAAAGCCATGAAGAATTTAGAGAAGAAGACTTTCCCATCAGCTATTACCTCAGTATCTATCTCCACAACACTGCCAGGTGACCTCTTCTCTACTTCTGCTTTGAAGTTATAAAGCATTCGAAAGGTATTTGCCCAATCAACATATATCTCTTTCATTGCCCTTTGCTTTGCCTTCCACACTGTAGTATAATTCAGCTTAATGGGGTACTGCTTTTCCAAGTCTATTTTCAGTCTCTTTGCAGTGTTGTTTGGTGTTGTGGCTAAAATGGGCTTGATCTTTTCTGCAACCCATAATTGTGATGTCATCTTTGTAACTGTTTGAGAACTTGTAATGCAAGTATGAGGTTTTGGAATTTTATTCACTCTTATTGTCCTTCCATCAGGTTGGCGTCTAGCAGATATATACCACTTGCAAGGCTTGGCACCACCATCATACCCTATGCATTTTGCATAGAACTTCTTTTTATCAGTCCACATAGTCTTGGTAGAAAACTCACGTTTGACTGCATATGTCCTGAAACACATCCTGAATTCATCCATGCTTGGAAGCAATCTCCCAACTTCAATAACTGGGTCCTCTTTATCATAAACTGTTACTAGCTCATCATCATGTGCATCATCTACATGAACTGCAGCATTTTCCAACAACTCTAGATCTATATTTGCCTCTTCATCTCTTAAATGGTTGTCACCATCATTTGCAGCTTCATCCCTCTTCTTCTCCTTGTCTCTGTCATCTATAGGAATGCCAAAAAGCTTTGCCATTTCAATGTCATCTATTGGTGCAATGACCAAATCAGTCTGGTCATGTATCTCAACTGAATTCCAATCAACAGTTACAATCCTTTGTGCATTACCATCTGCAGCCTCCCCTTGTGCATTAGCATCATCATCCTCCGCTGTTAACACTTCCAACTCAGTAAGTATAGGCATTACTTGCCTTTGTGCAGCCCGATCATTCTCGATCATCTGAGCAGCCAGCTTCGAGGCCACATATCCAACCCTCGAATCAGGTTTCAGATCAATGAGCTCTGCTAAAAACAGAACAATTTTGCTTGTCCAACCGTTTCGCTCATCGATTTCATCAACTATATCTTCCCCTGTCTCAACCCTAACATAGTCATATTTGCAATCATCAAATCGTAACAAAAAAACTTCTTGCTCTGGCCCCCAAACCACACTATCCCCAATTTTTTCCACCATTTTCCTCACCGCCTCCTCTCCCATTTTTATTAGCTCTTGGGGATCAACATGTTCTAATTCCACCTCCCATTTAACAACCGTGTCTCTCTCAATGATCTGCGTGCTGCCATCAACTAAAATAGCCCTAGAGGAAAAGAAATTGATGCGAAATTCGAAGGTTTGGCGCGCAACATCGTCTCCCTGTTTTTGGCGGGCACTGTGAGCTAGCGGAAGCGAACAAAGAGCTCAACCTTATAGAAATTAAGTGCAGAGATACGGGATATACCGATTAGAAGTCTCCTCTCCATGCTCCATATCATTCCCCCTCGCCCCGTTCAGCACACCCTCGCCTCCACAATCTAGCATCAATGGGCACACTCAGATCTCGAATTAAGAAGAATGGGCAGGAATTAGCTTTCAAATGGCACTCACCACCTTCGCTGTCGAACGAAAGCGCCGCCGCCTAAATTAATTCCCGTGTTGGCGCCGCCGGTGCCGAGAACGATGGGTGAGGTCCGCTGCCGCCGTCGGGGAAGCTACAGTCAGTGTGACGCACGCTCTCGGTGGGAAGCGGTTGGTTTGACTGGCTTGACTGGCTGTCCCAACCAACCGGTTTGGCTTAACCCTAATCTTGGAACAAAGTTAAATGTGTCCTTACGACCGTTTTAAGGCCCGTGTGGCCCTGGATATTAGTTGCCTCACAACCGTCGCTTGCGAGCTATTCTTTTCAACGATGTCGCTTTTCTTTCAATTCCATATAAAGACGTCGCATAGGACCTATTGTAGGGTTCGCAGCATAGAAAACAAAAAATTTCCTACGATGTGAACTATGTACCAAGATCTATCTACTAGATACAAACAACGGGCGGATGTATATCCGTAGAGAACATACCCTTGAAGACCGACAAAGCTTAACGAGCTCGTGGTTGATGTAGACGTTCTCTTGCCGATCTCAAGATCGAGAGGAAGCCCTAGCGCCGCAAATCAGCAGCGCATCCGTGCTCGCACACACGTTCGAGGCACCGAGCAACCTCCGCCTCCTCGCTCCAGCGATGCAGCGGAAGCACAACTCTTTCTTGCCGAATAGCCACCGGGAACATGTATCTCGCTAGTCCGAGACCATGGGGAATAAATTCTAGAGGGGGAGAGAGATCCTTCACGAGTAGGTGTGTTGTGAGAGGAGGAGAGGGGGGCCTTTTATAGGGGAGAGGGGGGCACCCAAGGGGCATGGCGCCCAGCCATGGGGGCTGCCCCCACCTCTTCCACATTCATGTGGGTGGAGCTCCCACTCAAAATGAAAAGCCTCCACTCCCATTAAAAAGCCTCCACTCAAAAATCCACTCACATGCATTAAATTTCCACCAAATTTAATGCAAGCTCTCATTTAAATAAAACTCTTTTATTTATTTATTCAGAATTTTGTTAATTACTTTAATTAACAAACATTCACATAAAACCCCTTGCTAGTATTCCATTTCACATGCAGAACCAGTTTCAGCAATTTCAACCGAAACAGTTTCGGTGTCTAGTGAAATAAATTCTTGCGCTTTCCTTTTCTTTTCGGCATGAAAATTTTGCTCCAATTGGATGTCGGTGTCTCTTAAGTGTGTCACCCTACGGTTCGTGAATAATGCGGACATGATCGAGACCCCTCTCGGATCAATAATCAGAAGCGGGATCTGGAGACCCATACTGACTCCCACACATTCAACGATGACTTTCTTGTGATCGTCGGAACCTTTTACGCTAGTATCTTAATACTTTTGTTTCGCGATATATTACATGTCCGAGATTCGATCATCGGTATCTCCATACCTAGTTTGATCTCGTTACTGACATGCACTCTTTTCTCGTTCCCGTGATATAACATTCTAGTGATCAAATCACTTGCTTGCAAGCTAACCAATGTGATATCACCGAGAGGGCCTAGAGTATATCTATCCGTCATCGGGATGAACAAATTCCACTCTCGATCCATGGTCCTCAACATAACACTTTATTAGTTCTGAATCCATCTTTATAATCACCCTGTTACGGTGTGACGTTTGATGTTATCAAGAAACTCTTCCGGTGTTAGTGATTGACATGATCTCATGGTCTAAGGATTAGGATCACTTCGTAAGTTGTTATAGCAATATAAACTCAATGACTTTGATCGTAATGCTATACTTAGGATGAATGTTCATCACACCATTACACTAATGTTGTGATCCCGTTATTAACAACATCCAATGTCCATGATCAGGAAACTTTGATCATCTTGTTAATCAACGAGCTAGTTTATGAGAGAGGCATAACTAGGAACTTCCTTTTTGTTTATTAAACACACATGTATTAACGTTTTCGTATTAATACAATTATAGCATGTAAAATAAACATTTATCATAAACAAGGAATATGATAATAACCACTTTATTATTACCTCTCGGGTATATTCCCTTCAGTCTCCCACTTGCACTAGAGACAATAATCTAGTTTAAAAACTTTGCGTATTGAACACCTATGGCTTTCTGGTGTTCCATATACGCAATTGCAAGTGGTTAACATAATCTACGGATCTGACGCTTCAGGTCCGTGTGTATTTGCATGTCTTTGCGTCTTCACGCATCACTCATTCTCCAATGAGATGGAATTGTATAAATTTGGTATTTCGGTGAGACCTTTAGTTCCTTGGGGTTAAATCATGTCGATACTATTGTCATACAATATATCTTTAGTGTTAGCCCGTTACGAACCAAACCTTAGTTTGATAACAAACTACTTGACACAAATTCCCTCCTTTGCTGCTACTATAGCAGTCATATACTTAGCCTTTTGTTGTAGTATCCGTCACAATGTCTTAACTTTGGAACTCTTCCAAATCCATCATGAAAACTTTCTTTCCATTTCAGGCCTTGTTCGGTTAGCCCTCACCCCGTCGGGATTCGGTTCCAAACCCCGTGAATTGGCCGGGATCAGACCAGCCGGAGATTTGGCCCCGCCAACTCTATTTAGAGCATTCGGTTACACCCGGCGAGGAGTATATCCCCGTCCAATCCCTCCCAAAACCCCCTGTTTCTCCGGGATAAAAACAATCGTGTCTCCCCCCGTGGAATTTACCCCGAATCGGTACGAAGAACAGAAAACGGGCGAGAGGAGCTGCGTTCCCCACTCCTCTCGCGATTGGGAGGCGGCGGCGACGGGGACAACAGCGAAACAAACCGGAGGGGACCGAAGGCAACGATGTGCTCGCTCCCTTCCACATTGGAGGCGACCCTGAAGTGATGTGGTGGCGAGTGGCGATGTGCGCTGGACTGGACGGCGACCTGGAGGTGGAGCGCGAGAGCCCGCCGGCCCCTATCTCCGGCATCCCTGCCTCCACCACCTCCGATAGAGGCCCTCACTGCCGTAAGATACTTCTACCTAGTCCCCCTTATTACCTTCCCTCCCCTCTTCCCTGAAATCTAGCGTTCTTGGCTCAGTTTCTAGGGTTCTTTGATCAGTTGTAGCTCATCTCTAAGGTCCCTGGTTCCTTAGATCTGCAAGTTCATACATGGTTAGGTTGCAAGTTGGTGTCCATGTATGTGTGTGCGCGCGCAACACAGAATCCTCCATCAATTTGAGGGGAAAAGTGCAATATGCACAGAATCCCGGTTGAAATAAGAGTGTACTGTACAACTTGGTTTTGTTTAATTAGTACTCACTCTGTACTACAATATCTCCGTAGCAACTACACAACTCCTGCACAGAGGAATTGGTGCGAAATCATCATAATTAGCAAGGACATGTCTTGCTCATGTCATTTGTTGAGTTACTTCTAATTAGTATTTTGTAGTTTCCGTCGAGCTACTTCCAATTAGTATTTTGTAGTTTCCTTATGCAGGTTGCAAAAATTAATGAAATTATTGTTAGCCATGAAATACTCGCTAGTTTTCTGCAATTTTACGGTTCTATTTAGTTCATGCGGATCAGAACAAAATCGATATCTCCATTAGGCTACGACAATAATAAATATGTTCTTTAGAACACATAGAAAATATTAGTAGATTGCATTGGTAATGTTGTTTTCTCCAAACATGTTGTCTCTTTTTAGTTAATATGCTCTATGCCAGTACAAAGTTGTTGCCATCATAAAACTATAAAAACTATCGAGCTAGTAGATGTGCCCATCGGAGTTAATAACTTAGGTAGTTGTTTGATGTTGTACCTCAGGACATGAGTTTTCTTTTGCCTGTAGCTTGTACTGTCAACTTATATGAAATTTCTTTAAGCTTGTAAAGGGCTTCAGTACAACTTGTACCGACCGCTTTGACTAAAAAAATATGAAGTTGCTTTGCTGTACATGAGAGATCATGTTTATTCCAGGTAATTAATGTTGCTCTGCTTGTAAATACATGTGATCTATGCTCTATGATTCAATTATCTTTAGATTGCTCAGCTTTTCCATTTTAGAATGAAGGTGTATGTGCATTTAGTGGAGACCTGGAAGTGTCCTTGGAGACTCGACGATAGTGGTGATGGTATCCACCACTTTGACGATGGCCTTATTGTGGGTAAGGCCCTGGTCCTCCTCTTCCTTCCCCTCTCCCCCTCTTACAGTGAAACAAATGAGCATTTTCTTTCATGTATGTATGCAAGAAAGAACAAAGTACTACCTGAGACTTTCATGGTAGTATCCAATATATCTTACAATAGTGTCTATTCAGTATAAAATAATATACAACATTTATTTTCAGTGTAAGGCAATTCAGTTAAGAGACGGCTTAATACCTTCATCTGTTGCTTAAGATTTCTGTACATTAAACTAAGATATGATGCAGATTAACATGAAGTTGCCAAGGCCAATCAAATGCACGTTCTTTTTATCTAAAGTTCGTCTTGTGCACAGTGTAATAGTTTTTGATCCTTCTCATCAGGAATAGTCTTATTGCTGCTCGAACTGATACAAAAGCTAATGACAGTACAATGCTCCTAAACAAGGCCTCCATTTATGTCCATGGTTTCTTTAATTATTTACCGTGTAATAAAATATAACCAGAAAACATAGGTGTGTATGGATAGCATGCTTCAGTTTCTAATGTGTTGTCCATTTATGCTCATCTAGTATCCAGTCATATGTGTATTTGTGCAAAACTGCACTGTCATCTAGCACTTGTGTTTAATTAGGCAAATTTCTACTCTGGTTGAGGTGTCAGTTCAATTTTGCTGTCAGTAAGTGGTTATTGGCGAAATATTAATAGGGTTATTTTGCTTTCACCAGCTTAGCCTTGTCATGTGTACAGTGATGGATATCTTGATCTGCGTTTTCCTTCTGCAGCTTCTGTTCTTGGGCTTATATTAACTGGCGGCGCAATCGTCGTCGTTCACGAGGGTCCTGGATATCAAGGTGCTCTCTCCTTCCACCCCCTTGCTAGTCGGTGGTGACCCCATGGTGAAGGGGAGAGGCGGCGGCCTGGAGGTGCAGTGCACGAGCTCAGAGGGCAAAGAACTAGGGTTCTACATGAGGAAGCTTCAGAAGAAAGATTGCATATTAATTCCCTAAATTTTGTTGGTTGCATCACTATTTCTCTGAAAACAAGTCAGACTCCAGTTTGAAATTTAGAATTTTTTCAGATACTTATGTTCCATCTATATCCTATTGAATTTTTTTAGATACTTGTTTTATGAGCATGAGGTTTCTTGAAAGTGTTTTATATTTCAGCATGTTCAAGTTGATGGAGGCAGAGTGTTCTGAATCATTTTCCTGTGCTGCTACCTGCTAGCTCATACGTAGAAGCGTAGTAATCAAACTGAACAGAGTTTAGGACGCGGGGATTGGTGGGAAAAAGATTGGTGGGGTTTTGGGTGACATGATGGGATCACCCCAATACCTGCCGGGGTTGGTTCCACGTGGGAATGAACCCTTGGCAACCGAACAAGGCCTCATTGTGCCACTCATAGTTTAAATTGAGATAAACTTAATTTGTATCTTGTGACAAAACTAGTATCAATGTAACGCTTTACAATGAACTATTTGTAATTGTTTGTCACCTCTACACAAATATATTCTTAGTTCTTCCAAAAGATCATAAGAATATCCTTACTATAGTCCAATGATCATTTTATGATTCATTCTGATATATGCTCATAACACTTAGAGCATAGGACATATCTGGATGTGTACATATCATGGTATGATTGATCAAAACATTCTCGTGATTTCACTCATCAAGTGTCAAAGCACTTGAATCTTGTTTCACTTATCAAGTGTCGATACACTTGAATCTTGATTCAATTCTTTTCCATGCGACAAGAACCGTTTGTTGTTGTTTCTATATTGAACTCCTTCAATATCTCATATATGTACGTTTGGCACAACCATATTAGCATCACAGTCTATCCACTATAGACATTCATGCTAAATATTCGGGTTTTTCCTAAGTCTTTCATCGAAATGAAATTCTTAACCATTGTCAATAAAAGATACATCATTTCTAATCAACAAGATGTCATCCACATAATGTATTAGAAATGTGTCTCAGCGCTCCCACTTAATTTCTTGCAAATGCAAGCATCTTCATCGTCTCCCGATGAAAAACTCCTTTTTCATCATGGTGAAGATTCCAACTCCGCGATGCTTACTTTAACAATTGAAGTTTGCATGCCCCTTTTTAGCATCCTTTGAATTAACAAAACCCTTTGGATCGTGTCATGTACACGTCCTAGGTAACCATTCTATTAAAAGAACTTTGTTTTGTTTATTCATCTACCATATACCAAATTATATGTAGTGGTTGCTACTTTAATCCGTCCAGACTAAATATCGCTATGAAAGATCAAATCTTGTCATAGTCAACTCCTTGAACATTGTCATAAAATACTTTACGACATGCCGACTATTTCATAGATGTGAAACATCCATGTCTGTTTCTTTATAGATCCAAATACGACTGATAGGTTTTTACACCTTTCCAGAGGGTCTTCCAAGTTCAAAACTTGACTTCTCGTGTATGAAACTATCACGGATTTTATGGCTTCAAGCCATTTGACGGAGTCAGGGCCATCATCGCTTCTTTGTATGTATTCGGTTCATTATTGTCAAACAATAATGATTTACTCTCAAATCTTAGCATTTGATTGTTTAACCGACCTACTTGGTTCAATAGGAACTTAGATCCGTGACCACAATCTTTGAGGCACATAAGCTATGAGCATTATGGCAGCCTTCAGAACGATTTCCGGCGCTGCACAACTCAGCACATATAGCTAAGGTTCGTTAACCTTATCAAAGTTCTATTGTCCTCCCACTTAACTTTTACGAAAAATTCCTTCTCCAAAAACTTCACGTTTCAAGCGACAAACCCTTTTGTCCTTGGTGTTATGAAGGAATAACCAATTGTTATTCGAAATAACCTACAAAGACATGCTCATCCGACTTCGGTTGTAAACATCTTACTTATGTTTAGCATACCAAAATTTAAGAAATGACAACTTGGGTTTTACCCCAAACCATAACTTCCATGGTGTCATTTCAACGGATAAAGATGGAGCTCTTTTCAGTGTAAAAGCGGTAGTCTCTAAAGCTTTAATCTTTTAAAACATAATGGCAGTTTTATAAATAACACCTTTGATCCAACCATGTCAAACAAGGTTTCATTACAAATCTCAAACACTCCATACTCCTATGGTGTTTCGGGAGATGTAAATCTAGGTGTTTTGCTAAACTTGCAACTCAAATAAATCCCTTTATGATAAAATCATAATTCATTTATTTTCTTGTTACACTTGTAACTCAAACAAATCCCTTATGATAAAATCATAAACCATTTATTTTCTTGTTACAATGATTTTGCACTTCATCTTGAAAGTCTTTGAAACGTTTTCAAAATATTTCATACTTCTTTCTCATTAAGTGAACATTCACTCAAATTTCCGTAGAAAGCATATGAAGTTGAAATCCATCGCTTACGACTATACATAATGGACTACATACATCGATATGTATAAATTCCAATAATTTAGTCGTTCGTTCTTCTTTGGCCTTTGAACGAAGTTTTAATTATCATGTGGAAAGTCTCACAAGCGTCAGTTGATCAAATCAAAGACTCCAAAAATCCATGAATATGGAGATTCTTCATGTTTTCTTTCCAATATAATTTAAACGGCGATGTCACTTCGTAAGTGATCTTCCAATCATATGTCTTGCGACATTTTAGCATTAGGTTTTATGGATGTGATTTCTCCAACTAGATTTATAAATCATCCATCTTATATGGAATACGGTAATTATTTGAACAACCTTTGTTCTCATAATACCTGATTCAAATAACAATTATTAAAACAAATCTTGAAGTCAAGCCTTGATGTCAACGAGAAATACAAACAACGGTTTGTTTGTTTTCGATGAACATCATCACATATTCTGTTGCTAGTTACTTAGGCCATTGTGGTTCATGAATTGCGTCATTCCGTATGAAATTTCATACGAACCAATTCGATATCCAATACCCAAAAACCACATTGTTTAACAAGCAAAGAATACAACCATAACATGTATATAATCTATATACCTAAATTGGATATTTCCAATCTTTTCTTTTCTGCCAAATATATTTTATATATTCTCTTTCAGCATTTCCTTTTCCTTTTAAAAGAATCTATCAACATCAACAGTGGCGCCATATACATGACACATAGTCCAAAGCGTGTATATTCAAATAATAATACCTTTGGACTTGCACTTTGAAGTAGATCACCATCATCAAAATGATCGGTATTCTTTCAAAATCCATTCTTTAGTAATCTTTTAGTGTAGTAAACACTTTACATACATCTTCTATTCACCCTTATCATGACGACTTTCATGATCAAGCTACTTTAGCTTATAAAGGAGAATCGTGAGTATAACATTACTTTCCAAAACCCTTTTGGATGATTAGGATGTCTAGCATCTCCAACCTTCGTAAATTCTCATCCTATATGAGAACACATATTATACTCTATCATATTGCAACCAAAACATTGTATCAGATATCGTTATATCTGGCACACATGATGGTTTCTGAAACAATTCTTTCAGATCCTAGGTAAACTTGATATTAAAACAATCAAGAATCATGGAGGCAAACATGATACTTAAGATACTAACACTGGAATTGTTACTCTCGATTTAATACCAACTATTAAATTTTACGGAGTAAATAGAGTTTGCTGAAAGTTTGCAATAGGACTTTAAACTTTAGATTGACACTCAACACAATACGATACCAGTTCGTAAAGTATATATCCAGAATTCTATAGTTCTATTATCTCAATTACAACTATGCATAAGGTGGTGAACGAATGCCAATGACTACAACAAATTATGCAAATTCACTTTGATTTAATTTATGATAAATTGAGTTCTACTAATCCAAATTAGAAATGAACTCCCACTCAAAACCGACATCCCTCGTGTTCTTTTGGTGATTACATGAACCCAAATCCACTACACCAAGTCCGATCATCACGTGAGTCGGTGTAGATTCAAAGGCGAGCATCCATATGGTCATCATATCAAAACATATGACTCATGCTTAACCTTTCGGTCCGTGTTCCGAGGCCATGTCTGTACATGCTAGGCTCGCCAAGTAAGAACCTTAGTATTCGCGTGTGTAACTGTCTTACACCCGAGATATGCTCGTGGATTCAAGTACACCCGATCATCACGTGATGTCTTGAAGCGACAAAACATTGTCGGTGCATACTTAAGGAAGAACACATTCTTATCTTGATATCTAAATGAGGGATCATCTTATTATGCTAATAAAATGCCAAACAAGCAATATAAGATGCAATCAAAACATCACATGTTTATAAGTGAAATGATATGGTTCCCGCATATGATCTCCATCATGTGCACCGTGGTATGATCACTATCATACCTTTATGTGTAAGGCCAAGGTCTATGGAACTTACACGCTATGTGTGTTGTAAGATTATCATCTCATACTTCTACTTACAACATCACCATATCATAACACTAGCCCAGCAACAATCTAAAATAGACGCCTCTAATTTATCCATTGCAAGTTTTACGTGGCTTAGAGCTTTCGAAGATAGAACCGTTCTTACCTACGAACATGAACCACAACAAGGATAACCAAATTATTGACAACTCGTTGCAAATTAGATATTGACTATAGTAGGAGAGACAGACACCCGCTAGCCACTTATGCAAAACTAGTTGCATGTCAAGCGTGGAACAGGTCTCATGTGCGAGGACATGTAAAGTTTGTCCGGGCCGCTTCATCCCACTATGCCACCAATATCCAAAGTACAACTAAGAAGAAATAAAATGATCATCATCGCCCACATACTCATATGTGTACTACCCGTGCAAAGTATCTACGCATAGATCCGGCTCTGATACCACTGTAGGGTTCGTAGCATAGAAAACAAAAATTTTCCTACGATGTGAACTATGTACCAAGATCTATCTACTAGATACAAACAACGGGCGGATGTATATACGTAGAGAACATACCCTTGAAGACCGACAAAGCTTAACGAGTTTAACTCGTGGTTGATGTAGACGTTCTCTTGCCGATCTCAAGATCGAGAGGAAGCCCTAGCGCCGCAAATCAGCAGCGCATCCGTGCTCGCACACACGTTTGAGGAACCGAGCAACCTCCGCCTCCTCGCTCCAGTGATGCAGCGGAAGCACAACTCTTTCTTGCCGAATAGCCACCGGAAACATGTATCTCGCTAGTCCGAGACCATGGGGAATAAATTCTAGAGGGGAGAGAGATCCTTCACGAGGAGGTGTGTTGTGAGAGGAGGAGAGGGGGGCCTTTTATAGGGGAGAGGGGGGGCACCCAAGGGGCATGGCGCCCAGCCATGGGGGCTGCCCCCACCTCTTCCACATTCATGTGGGTGGAGCTCCCACTCAAAATGAAAAGCCTCCACTCCCATTAAAAAGCCTCCACTCAAAAATCCACTCACATGCATTAAATTTCCACCAAATTTAATGCAAGCTCTCATTTAAATAAAATTCTTTTATTTATTTATTCAGAATTTTGTTAATTACTTTAATTAACAAACATTCACATAAAACCCCTTGCTAGTATTCCATTTCACATGCAGAACCAGTTTCAGCAATTTCAACCGAAACAGTTTCGGTGTCTAGTGAAATAAATTCCTGCGCTTTCCTTTTCTTTTCGGCATGAAACTTTTGCTCCAATTGGATGTCGGTTTCTCTTAAGTGTGTCACCCTACGGTTCGTGAATAATGCGGACATGATCGAGACCCCTCTCGGATCAATAATCAGAAGCGGGATCTGGAGACCCATACTGACTCCCACACATTCAACGATGACTTTCTTGTGATCGTCAGAACCTTTTACGCTAGTATCTTAATCCTTTTGTTTCGCGATATATTACATGTCCGAGATCCGATCATCGGTATCTCCATACCTAGTTTGATCTCGTTACTGACATGCACTCTTTTCTCGTTCCCGTGATATAACATTCTAGTGATCAAATCACTTGCTTGCAAGCTAACCAATGTGATATCATCGAGAGGGCCCAGAGTATATCTATCCGTCATCGGGATGAACAAATTCCACTCTCGATCCATGGGCCTCAACATAACACTTTATTAGTTATGAATCCATCTTTATAATCACCCTGTTACGGTGTGACGTTTGATGTTATCAAGAAACTCTTCCGGTGTTAGTGATTGACATGATCTCATGGTCTAAGGATTAGGATCACTTCGTAAGTTGTTACAGCAATATAAACTCAATGACTTTGATCGTAATGCTATACTTAGGATGAATGTTCATCACACCATTACACTAATGTTGTGATCCCGTTATTAACAACATCCAATGTCCATGATCAGGAAACTTTGATCATCTTGTTAATCAACGAGCTAGTTTATGAGAGAGGCATAACTAGGAACTTCCTTTTTGTTTATTAAACACACATGTATTAACGTTTTCGTATTAATACAATTATAGCATGTAAAATAAACATTTATCATAAACAAGGAATACGATAATAACCACTTTATTATTGCCTCTCGGGCATATTTCCTTCAGTCTCCCACTTGCACTAGAGACAATAATCTAGTTTAAAAACTTTGCGTATTGAACACCTATGGCTTTCTGGTGTTCCATATACGCAATTGCAAGTGGTTAACATAATCTACGGATCTGACGCTTCAGGTCCGTGTGTATTTGCATGTCTTTGCGTCTTCACGCATCACTCATTCTCCAATGAGATGGAATTGTATAAATTTGGTCTTGCGGTGAGACCTTTAGTTCCTTGGGGTTAAATCATGTCGATACTATTGTCATACAATATATCTTTAGTGTTAGCCCGTTACGAACCACACCTTAGTTTGATAACAAACTACTTGACACAAATTCCCTCATTTGCTGCTACTATAGCAGTCATATACTTAGCCTTTTGTTGCGTCACAATGTCTTAACTTTGGAACTCTTCCAAATCCATCATGAAAACTTTCTTTCCATTTCATTGTGTCACTCATAGTTTAAATTGAGATAAACTTAATTTGTATCTTGTGACAAAACTAGTATCAATGTAACGCTTTACAATGAACTATTTGTAAAGGCTATCATATACCTTGTCAAAGAGCCTGAAATATGCAATCCTCCATGTCTTCTTGAAGAGAATGGTACACAACACAACCCAGAGGCCAACACCAAACCCTGACCCGAGTCCATTTATCGAATCAGTGTGACGCGCGCTCTCGGTGGGAAGCGGTTGGTTTGACTGGCTTGACTGGCTGTCCCAACCAACCGGTTTGGCTTAACCCTAATCTTGAAACAAAGTTAAATGTGTCCTTACGACCGTTTTAAGGCCCGTGTGACCCTGGGATATTAGTTGCCTCACAACCGTCGCTTGCGAGCTATTCTTTTCAACGATGTCGCTTTTCTTCCAATTCCATATAAAGACGTCGCATAGAAGCTATAAGCCCGGAATCAATGGAGGCGTGCGGCAGTCCACATGCATCGATGCATAACCTATACACATATGTATATAGCTGGGCACACACACCATGGATGCATGTTCCCCAGCAGGTTGGCCTAGTCAGTAGGAATCTTAAGTTGGCCACATCTCACATATCAACTGAATCTTGACACTGTCATAGATAAACAACGCTGGAGAAATGGCAGAGAGTTGCTATCTGGTGATCAGGAACCGAACACGTACGAAAGTGCGCCACGGTCGGTCCAGGCTCCTGCAGGACATGTATCTGCTTTTCCAGATATACATATGCAGTTTGGGATTTACGGTCAAAACGAGAGATAGTCCAGAACATATGGTAGGTGACTTTTTTCCCCTTAGTTTCGAAAAGGGGACAAGATTTATTAATAGGCTTTTCTCTTATTTATGTTTTTAATCGAGCTAATATTATGATAATCAGAACATTGGGTTGTCCATTAGACGTGAAGGTAAAAGTATACTCCGTCCATAGCTCTCAACCAGTCTACTTTCATTAGAAAACTTCTCTCTTTATTATCACACTATTCGACAGGGAATAAGAGCCAATTTGCTGTCAGATATATTTTTCAAACTTAAACTTCGACTTTTTACTAAGAACTACCGCAGAAACGCGCGGGGCATCGCCTAGTTTCTATTAAATGTTTGGGAAACTCAGGTCCTACAGAATGAACTTTTTTAAATTATAAGACGGGCCAATTCATATTTTAAAATAAGTTCTAGATGTATCGGTAATGACATTCCTTTTAGGCCACTTGGTCTAGTCCGACTATTGGCATACAAAGTTATGGCCCACGAGTTCTTTTATGGTACCCTTAAATGAATAATAGCCCTCCATTTTAGTGCATCTAAAGGCCCATAACAATTTATACTAGTGTTAAAAAAGAGACCAGCACAATTTATACTAGTGAGAAAATCAGCACTGTAGGCTAGACATGCAGTCAGGCCCGACCCAAATGTTCTTTCGGATCCGAGTGTTGTTTATAATAGCAGCGGTACTCTGTCTCGATGGAATCGTGTCCAGGTAGCAGAAGTAATCTGTCTCGACGAAATCGTGCTAGCTTGCCCAGGTGCGCCCGATCGGAGCTGGCCTCTCATAAGAGCGACATTGGTTCTTGGTCTTGAACTATTCTATGTACTGAACAACGGATCCGCTGCCCGTGTTCATTAGTCTGGCAGTTTTATTTCTACTTTATCATAGACATTGTTTTGCGCATCGGCGGTGTGGCAGGCAGTGGAGGCGGACACCATGCGAGCCGGCGACCGTGCAAGGCCGCCGACCGTGTGGACTCTAACGACCCTGTAACTTTCGCTGGGCAAGCTCCCAGCCGCACTGCTAGAATTTTGGAAATTTCCATTGGGTGTTGTTCTTGACAGGAAGAACTATAGATTCGTTCTGATTCAACAGTGTTATTGCGTTGCCTAAATTTTTATCGAACTGTCAGCGACGTCATATAGAATATGTGGATAACTGTTTGTAGAGTACATTCAAAATTTGTTCGCAGAGCATGGAATCCGCGTCGCCACTTTCATCGGGGCGACAGCTCTAATCGAATTGTTCAAACCAGATTGGTTAATTGGGTTCTTCCTATTTTTTTCTACCAGAATTATAAGTTGGGCTTGGTGGGCTAAATTTCTCTTAACCGTCAAATAAAATTATACTAGTCACTTCTGAAGAGTAGTAAAAGGTACCGTAAAAATTGTCCCATACTAAACGTGCGACCTTCTCTGACCGGCATAAATCAAACGAACTGAACAACAGTGATGATGGAATTTCGAACATCATATCGCACACACATTACATGAACTAAGCAACACTGGTGACATGGCTAGTACAAACATATACATACACGTGTATATTACATAAATAGTAGCTGAGCAACATTTATTGTTTAAATTATAACTTCAGAACATAAGCATATAAAACTCAAACCCGGCTATCTAGATTGTAATTCGACTCCATTTGCGGATGCAGTTCTAGCCAAGCTTCCAAAGCTACAATGTCTTCCGTGCCAATCTTGCACAATTTTTTTTTGTGAATACATAAAGACTATCATATACCTTGTCAAAGAGCCTGAAATATGCAATCCTCCATGTCTTCTTGAAGAGAATGGTACACAACACAACCCAGAGGCCAACACCAAACCCTGACCCGAGTCCATTTATCGAATCAGGCACATGATCACTTTTCTTGTTATCACCGTTGCCTAGCTTTGCTGCATTATTAACTCGTGAACACTTCTGTTGGAGATGAGGTCCACAGAGACCATTGTTGCCACTATACATAAATGGATCATTGTCATACAGTGTGTCAAGTTGTGGTCCTGATGGAATTCTTCCCGATAGATTGTTATACGAAACATCCAACCATGCCAAATATGATAGATTTGATAGGCTCAACGGAATTTCTCCTGAAAGTTGGTTATTTGATAGGTCCAGTGATTCAAGTGATGCCATGGACCCAATCTTGTGCGGGATTTTTCCAGTCAAGTAATTCCAGGACAAATTCAGATTCATCAGACTGCCAAGAGAAGTTATTTCATCTGGAATTACGCCAGTTAAGAAATTCGAGGATAAGTCAATGCTCACCATGTCAGAAAGTCTATCTCCATAAAAAAGTTCTTGTCGCTTCGTGACCACGGGAAAATTATCAAAAAAAGGTACGGACGGGTAGTCATTCTTCTCTACCATGCTTCTCAAATTTGACAGATTCCAAGGTATAGCGCCTGACAATCTGTTACCCGCTAGATTCATATCATACATTTCTCGAAGATTGGTAATGCTGAATGGAAGACTCCCGGAAAACATATTGTAGCTTAGTCGCAGATACTGTATTGCTACAAGGTCTGCAATCCATGTAGGCAATCTCCCTGATAACTTATTTCCTGATAGATCAAGAAAACTTATATTGGTGCAACTCTGCAGAAATATTGGGAACTTGCCTAAAAACATATTGTTACTTAAAATAAGACTTTTAATCTTTCTCATCCTGAGACACCGAGGAAACTCTCCCTCCAAACGGTTGCTGCCTAAATCCATGTCCTGCAACTGTGGGGATTCACAGATAGATTCTGGAATATGGCCCGATAAGGCATTGTTTGAGATGGAGAAAGAAATGAGGTTTCTCGGGAGTGGAAGCATTTCACCAGTTATTTGGTTCCCATCAAGAAGGAGATGATGCAATGACATGTTCTCCATGTTGTTTGGCAAGCTTCCATTTATTTGATTGTGGGAGAAGTCCAATTTTTTTGCCAGTGAAAATGCTGCAGAGAACCAATATGGGAATTGACCGGTTATACCAGTGTCTTCCATATCAATGTAATCAACACCGGCCAACCGTTGAAGCCAGGGAGGAAAACCAGGACCCATTTGGTTAGATGACAAATCTATGTATTTCAATCTTGTTAAGCCAGAGAATACTTCTTCCGTGATGATACCTGTCAAGTTGTTGTCTGCTAGGCACAGGGAAGTCAAATTGTTGAGCATAAAAATCTCAGACGGCACAAGTCCAGTCAGATGATTATTGCATAGGTTCAGATCGACGAAGCTGGTAAATTGGCCAATCCCAGCTGGTAGGGTTCCCGTGATATTGTTCCAACCCAAATTTAACTCCCGCAGTTTGCTGGGCGAGCAGCGCGGCAAGCTCTCATATATCTCTGTCATGCTACTAGACGAGAGACCGTATTCAAAGTTCAGAACTTCCAGATTGCATAGGTTTCTCATCAAGTTTGGTGAAATAACTCCCGCCATGAGATTATTGCCGCTGAATGAAAAGTCAAAGAATTGGAGGGAGGTCATTTTTCCCAGTGTTCTTGGTAATTGACCATACAAAAGGTTTTCCTGAAGGTTGAGGTATGTGAGGCTTGTTATGTTCCAAAACCAACAAGATTCGGAGGGGTGATCAAAATTGTTGTAGCTGAGATCGAGCCTCTCAAGCCTTGTAAGGTTCAAGTGTGGGAGTCGTTGGTTTGCGCTTTCTAGTTCGCATCTAGAAAGATAGAGAACTTTCAAAGAAGGAATCATGTTGACTATATGAGGCCAATCGTGTACCATGCTGAGATTTACCCCGCTTAGGTCTAGATGGTGCAGTAAAGGCAGACGTGTTAACCATGACAAATCTGTTGGTTGCATGGATCGTAAATCTTCTGGCTGCCTGCCGTCTACCGTGTTGGAAAGGTCAAGATATTGCAGGTTAGAGAGGTTACCAAGCTGAGGAGGCAGCATGCCATCGTCAAATGACATACCGGAGAGGTTCAGATATGTTAAGCTCTTCCGACAGCCCCATAGTGTTGGAGTCTGACCACCACTTGGAAATTCCAGCCAATTGTTGCCGAGATCAAGGTGCTCCAGATGCTCCAAAGAAAAAAGAGACTGACTTATCTGGCCACTGAAGTACGACTGATCCTCTTCCATTCCAAGATGAAGCTCCAGTACATGGCCAGTTCGGTTGCTGCAGACCACGCCCTTCCATCGGCAGCAGTCGCTGCCTCGCCGCCACGAGGCGAGCCGGCCTGCTGGGACGCTCGTGATGCCGCGTTTAAATGCCAGCAAGGCATCATGCTCCTGGGCCACGCAAAGGGTGGTGGTATCGCCGGCAAAGGTAGTGGTGGCGGCTGTTACGATGACGATGACGACGACGAGGAGGAGGAGGAGCTTGTTGGTTGGACGCATGGTGGTTTTTGGCTATGGCGGACGTAGGCTGTGTGTGCAGGAGAGAACCGAGGAATCAAGTTTAAGCTTGCTGAAGAATAGGAGCAGCAGGCAGGGTAGTCCACGGTCGTGAGCGCGGATCTTCAACGTTATCAATGGTGGACTCGATCGAGTGGTTATGCTGTGAGCCGTGTCCTGTTTGGTCGCTGAGTGCATACACGCCGTACGTGAGCCGTTGGCTGGCAGTCGCTACCGATGCGTTTACATCGGCGATAATTCACACTGCACACACGCCGTACGTTGCCGGCGATGTTCCACTCCGGCGTCGTCGTTCAACCTGCTGCCATGATTTGTGTCACAGCACAACATCTCTATCTCTATCTCTACTTTATTACTAGTAAAAGAGCAAACCAAGTCAAAAAAAAAAAGAGAGCAAACATTAACTTCTCTAGATGCACCCCGTAAAAAGTACACAGACCTATTACCACCATACGGTTAGGCCCACTAAACTCAATCTAACGGCTAGCATTCATCTAATTGTCGTCTAATTCGGGCTGCTCTAGGGGAAACCCTAGATCTAGGTATCCTAGATCGGATGATGACGACGCTCGACGCTGGTTTCCCTCTTGGGGGCATTGTTTTTGGAGAACCTACTGATCGAAGGGGAAGAAGCGGTGGAGCAGCTTCATCTTACACGGAGGATTTTTCATGCCTAACCGCTAGGTGCTATACTCTGTCATGCCTCGTTCGGTAGATGCTACGCACGACGGATCTTCCGAGTGTTTCTAGATGCATCGATGGCTGGACTCGGCGGCATGGTGACGAGGGGTTTCGGTGGCGACCACACGTGTATCTGATGGACGCGCGAAGGGCGGTGGTGCTGCTTGGCGTCTTGGTGGCGTTGAAGGCAGGCCTGATAAGGGAATTATTTTGATTATTCTGAAGATGGGTTGGCGGAAGACGATGGCAGCATAAGATTGAGGATGCATGCTGGTGTGTGCTACGGATCAGATGGACCGGTTTGGGCTCCTAACCCACCGTGGGGCGGTTTTTGGACCTCCGGTATGTTGATGATATGCGTTGGTGCGCGGTTAGAGTGTTCTGACATGGCCACCCCCATCATCAATTTGTATTAGAGAAGAATATCTCACTATGGAATTATTGTTCATCTAGAATAATTATATGATGGAATTTGTACTTAAGGATTTTATACACACTCAAGGTGTACATAATAAATACTTAAGAAAGATTAGTATTGGAATACAGTATTAGCTGCCATACCGAAAAGATCACCCGGGTACAATACTAATTAGAAGGACATAGGTTTATTGTTAGATTACAACCCTAATGGAAAGGAACCTACATAGTTAAATTGTATATTTAATTATGGCACATGACTCACACATGTGTATCCTGGGACATCACAATTAGAGTCATTTATTCAAGGAAAATCTTATAGTGAATAATTTTTTTCTTGGACTCTACTTTGGAACAAGTTTGTATAAACTTGGAAGGACTCTCTAATAAGCACTATAAGTAGGTCGCACCCTATAGCCTCAATATGTGTTGTGAGCGGCACCACCGATAAGACAGAGTAATAGAGGGTAGACAGTTTAGCTTCAAAACCCTAGTTTTTTTACATGATCTAACCGTATAATATGTCCGCTTCAGTATTACAAATCGACCATTTTTTCAAGAACAGTTAATTATATAAACCCTGAAAGGTGGAGATTCTTCCAATTCTTCTTAATACAACAATAGATGAAGGCTAGAGCTCAAGGCTTGTTCAGGAATTAATGTTTTGGATCTGAGGAGTGTCCTAGGATTTAGACTGTCATCGATTAGGAAACTTGACTTCTCCTTTGGAATATCTCGGACAATCAAGATCCATGTCAAACCCTTCCGACTCTTTCCTAACATAGGATTGGGTCGTGCTCCAATGAGGCGTCCACACCTGTTTATTAACATGGCCCTTTCAATTCAAAGGAAGTGTATGAGATCTATGACATAGGACCGCCATACACACACCTCATATAATAACTTCTTATGCGACCATGTTGCTTCATACACCCCCTGCTCTCCCGTTGTTTAACAACAAAACACATATCATGTTATATTAACACCTGAAACCATGACAACATGTCTTACTGAAATCAATCTGATGGGATTACAATCTGTTTACATGATGATCATGCAAGGAGATGGCTATTTTCACTCTTTATATTAGACGTGGAACACTGCTATATCATTAATTTTATGTTACTCTCTCCGATCCATATTGGTTGACTCCAATTTGGATGTATCTAGACAAATTTTTGTGATAGATACATCCAAATTAAAGTCAACTAATATGGGTCGGAGGAAGTACGTAAGTTCAGTTAAATCCTGAAACCACGACAACATGTCTTGCTCAAATCAATTTTATGGGATGAAAATCTGTTTACATGACGTTATGCAAGATTGCTATTTTCACTCTCTTTTTTTAACGTGGAACACTGATATTTCATTAGTTTTATTCGGCAGATATCCTTTCCATTCACTTTTTTTTTGAAACAAATTATATTAAGCTAGCAAGCCGCCTCATTAAAAACCTTCCAGTCCCCTTAGGTACCCTGGTAAGGAAAAGAGTGCGTCTGAAACTTGCTGCCTCACTCAAAGTACGGTTACATCGTTAAGGAGTTCATCTAGAATAAAGCTAGGGGGTTCATCGACCCAGTTACAATCATGAATATTTGAGAAACTAAACCTAGCAAGACTATGCGCCACCTTGTTTGCCTCTCTCAAGCAATGAGAAAAAGTAACAGTACCAATAGTCATTGCCACATCAAAACAGTCGGCGTAGGTGGCAGCTGAGTCATTCCACCATGCTTCTTCTCCAGAACAAGCTTCAACAACATCGGAAGAATCTGACTCGGCTATGACATTGTTACAACCCAGAAGGACTGCCAACTTAAGACCTTCCTTCATTGCTAATGCTTCAGTTGCGGTCGCAGAGAGGGCATGTGGTATGAATTTTGTTGATGCAGCAATGAATTTACCCTCATAATCTCGAATAACTGCGCCAACTGCTCCTGAACCAACATCTGCATGATAAGAGGCATCAACATTTAGTTTCACCTGGCGGGGGAGCGGTCGCTGCCATCTTGTAGTTGAATCCACTTGCAAGTTTTTTTCCAAAGCAGAATTTGCCACCATCGCTAGGATAGAAAATTTGCATTTGTGAAGGGTAGGTATATCTTCATTGTGGGTTCTCCTGCGACGCAACCACCAGAGATACCAACAAGTCACCATGATTACCTCTTTAAGCTGTACTGACTGCAAACCCGGCATTGTGGTGCTCGGCAATCTCAAAATATGTTCTAGCACCGCCGACCCAGATCTGTCCGCTTGGGTTGCATCGACAATGAAATCCAATAAATCAAGATGTGCCCACATATCCTTTGCCACTTGACAGGTGAAGAGTAAATGTCGGACATCCTCCGCATCTTGAGCACATACGGGACACTCTGCACTCTCTCCAATATGCCGATTTGCCAAGATACACTTCAGTGGAAGAATACCATGAAGAGCTCTCCACGAGAAGATTTTCACCTTGCCCGGTATTTTTAGTTTCCAAAGAGCTTTCCAAACAGGATTAGTCGATGAGGTTCCAGGGAGAGCCAATTGGTTTGCTCTTGCACCAAATTGGTGTTTCCATTGCAAATAGTAGCCAGACTTCACCGTATACCTCCCATGATTTGTGTGTCCCCATGCAACAAAATCCTCAAAGCCTTGATTATGAAGGGGTATTTGGAGGATCCGATTTACATCAACTGGATTAAATAGTTCGCCAAGTAGTGTCTCATCCCAAGTTCCCGTATAGGGATTAATCAGATCATTCACCTTATTGAGTACCGCGCCCCTTCGCGGAGAGATGACTTTAAAATCAGCACTAGTGGGGACCCAGGGATCGGTCCAGATATTGATCTTCTCCCCATTGCCAACTCTCCAGATAATGCCTCTCTTGAAAGTTACCAATCCCGCTAGTATGCTCTGCCACGTGAAGGAGCTACCCGTCTTAGGTCCAGCTCTAAAGATATCACCATCTGGGTAGTATTTGGCTCGAAGAACCTTTGCACATAGAGAATCTGGTTCCTTGACCAAGCGCCAAACTTGTTTTGCAAGCATTGCTAAGTTAAATGAATGGAAATCTCGGAATCCCATACCTCCTTCACTCTTTGGATAGCATAGTTTCCACCAAGCATACCAATGCATTTTATTGCTCTCCTCATCATCTCCCCACCAAAAAGATGCAATAGCATCCATCATCCGCTTGCACACCCCAATTGGAATTTGGAAAACCGACATGGCATACACGGGAATTGCTTGAGCCACTGCCTTTAACAAGATTTCCTTCCCCTTAATTGACAATTGTTTCTCTTTCCACCCATTTATCCTTTGTATGATTCGTTCTACAAACTGAATAAAGCAATCGGTTCTATTTGCTCCAACTAAAGCTGGGAGACCAAGGTATTTATCTGAAAGTGCTTCTGTATCAATATGCAAGGTCTCGCAAATCTCCGCTCTCACCAGCACATTAGTGTTAGGAGAGAAGAAAATACTTGACTTTGATAAGCTCACCATTTGCCCCGAATTTGCACAATAAGTATCCAAAACTTGTTGCAAGGAAGTTGCATTAGTCGTATCCGCTTTCATGAGAATAAGAGAATCATCAGCAAATAATAGGTGTGATACTGATGGTGCATTTCTGCACACTCTTACCCCAGTTATGCCACCAACTTCTTCTTCATGCAACAAAAGGCTAGAAAGACCTTCTGCACATAACAGGAACAGATAAGGAGATAGAGGGTCTCCCTGCCGTAAACCCCTAGTAGGAATAAAGCTCTCAGTTTCTTCAGAGTTGAACCGTACTTGATACCGAACTGAGCCAACACAAGCCATCATCAGAGCAATCCATCTGTCAGCAAATCCCATCCTTCGCATAATGTTTTCCAAAAAAACCCATTCCACTCTATCATAGGCTTTATGCATATCCAGTTTCACTGCACATGTTCCATTAGTCCCAGACCTCTTATTTTTGATAGCATGGATGCTTTCGTAGGCCACCAGAACATTATCAGTAATTAATCTACCAGGGACAAAGGCACTCTGCATTGGAGATATCACATCTGGTAGGATCCCTTTCAACCGAAGAGTGAGCATCTTGGAAATAATCTTGTAGATGACATTACAAAGACTAATTGGTCGAAATTGGGAAATAAGTTCTGGATCATCAATCTTGGGAATAAGAACTACCGTAGTATCATTCCAGCCATCTGGAATAACCCCTGTGTGCAAAGCCATCAGAATCTCGTTAGTAATATCCTCACCACAGATTGACCAAAATTTCTTATAGAAAATAGCATGTAAGCCGTCCGGTCCAGGTGCTTTGTAATCCCCAATACTAAATGCCGCCTTTTTGACATCCTCCGCAGAAAATGGAGCCAATAGCTTCTCATTCATATCAGGAGTAATTCTAGGAGCAATTTTCTCAAGGACCGCTTGATCTGTTATGTGCACTTCAGAACTAAATAAGTTAGAAAAATAATCCAAGACCAACGGTTTTAATGAATCCATACCTTCAACCCAATTACCGTCATTGTCCTTGAGCTACTTACAAACGAACATCTTATACTCTCCCTGTCTCCCAGCTCTTTGTGCTGTCAAAAAACTTGAAATTCGCAGATTAATTGAGTCTACCTCAAACAGAAACCGGCCTTTACAAAGCACATATAAGACGGGCTGGACTGGGCCACATAAGCCTAGCATTTCGGATGGTAGAGCTGCTCAGAAGCTAGGGTAATCAAGCTGGTCCTCTATCCTAAGTTCTGGCAGGGCCAGGCGTCCAACAAATTTACTACACCAGTAAGTACATTAGTTAGTTTGTTCGCCGTCAGCTCGAAAAAAAAATTAGTTTGTTCGCCGGAGAGAGATCTTCGTCGTCGCCGTCTAGAGCTCCAGCACCACGACTGCAAATTCGTCAACAACATGAAACGAAAGAAAAAAAATCAGCACATACCGATCGAACACAGAGACACTGATCGAAACTTTCAAGATGCTGGGGCGAGCAAGCTTACAGTCGGAATCCGTTGTGATCCACTGAGCGTGGTGTTGCTGCTTTATCATCTTCCTCGGCATGGGACACGCCGGGGAGGCGAAGAAGTCGTCCTGGCTGCCGAAGCTGTTCCTGCTTGATGACACCGACGATGCCGATCTCATGCCGTCGCCGCCGCCGTGCACGGCAGGTCGTGGCCCGTGTTCCCTGCGCTTGAAGCTCACCACCTTCTGAAATCGATCAATGTCAGAGCATAAATACAACAACATTCAGCGAATCAAGATTCATTTCAGACAACAATTAATTACCTTCCATTTCCTGGCAGTGGCCACGGTGGACGCGCGCAGCTTGGACTGAGGCACCGACGACGACGATGAGTGCGCGACGGCTCGCCGGAGCAGTTCCCTCATCCTGGCCACGACCGCCTTCCTCCGCTCCGCGATGGTTCCCGCAACGGCCATTTCTGTCGACCCCGTCCCCGACTCCTGCTCCGATTCTGATGATCCCTCGTCGATGATGGGCAGGACCCTGCACGAAGACTGATCCACGCCACCACCGCTCGGCCTCATCTCGATCAACCCACCACCGTACGCGGAGGCGCAGACACACACGCAGTGCAAGTTTAATAGACTTTCAGAGTTGAAAGGATACAACGAAAAGGAATCAATGGAGGCGCGCGGCAGTGATATTTTACAGTCTACACCGTCCACAAGCATCGACGCATAATCTATACAAATATATAGCTGGGCAGAGACACCATGGCTGCAAGTTCGGCAGCAGGTTGGCCTACTCTCAATAGGAACCTTAGGGCATCTCTCTACCGGGCCGACCCATCTTGTCGACTTACACGGTCCGTTTTTGGCCTTTGGATCGGGCCGTGGACGATTTCGGTAGGGGGTCTGGCCTGTTCGGCCAGCCGTGCCCAGCGGCATGACCCATTTGTCCGGCATGAGCGAGGAAAAAAAATTTAGATTCAAACACAAACAATTCGCGCTAAAAATTGGCAAGATTCATACTTAATTTACATTCAAAATATAAAAAACATAATTTAAACTACTAGCCTTAGCTACTAGTCTTTGCGCGCCGGCGCCGCCTCGTCCATCTACGGGTCGAGGTCGATGTACTCCAGCGGCGTCCAGAGGCTGGGCGGTGGCAGGGCCGGAGCGGAAGCGGACGCAGGTGGATTGATCACTTGCCCAGGCCATGGCGCCCAACCGGGCTGGAGGTGCGCCGGCTCTATTCCTACCTCCGGCGCGATCGAAGGCGCCCAAACCGGCAGCAACGACGGTGGAGGCAGGTGGGCGTTCGTCTTAGCCACCGTGCGGGTGAGCTTGAGGGCCTCCTTGTAGCCGCGCCACTGGGCTTCCTCCTCCTGCGCCACTGTGCATCCGCGTCGTAGCCCCGCGCCAGCACCTCGCGGTACTCTGGGGGCAGGTTCGCGGCGACGTCGTCCCCCGCCTCCTGCTTGACGACGATGTCGTCGTCGCCGTCCTCGTTGTCGAACTCGGCGTCGGAGTGGTTGATGACGCCCTCCTCGTCCGAGTCGATATCCGGACGGGGTAGACCTCCCCCGGCTGCAGGTCATGGCAGATGGTGGTGGCGCGACGCACCTTGTGCTCCCAATCGAGGAACTCCTTCCAGTAGGCCTCGCTCTGGTAGGCGGCATCCCACCGTTGGGTCGGCGGGAGGCCCCTGATCCGGCGGCGGATCTCCTCCTCCAGCCCTTTGCCTGTCTTGGGCATAGGCGGCACCAGGACACGATACCGGTTGAGGTGCCAGCCGGTAGGGAGGGACACGTCGTTGTGTCTGATGCCCCGGTCCTCCCTCCAACGACGCTCGCACTCCGCGATGCGGAAGTACTGCCGCTCGCGGCGCTCCCCCTCCGGCCCCGTCGGCCGGCGAACCTCCACGGCACGGCCCCGGAAATCCTTCGGCTGCTGCGGAGGCGGCAGGTACGTATCGTGGAGGAATGCCGACAGCCGGGAGCTCTGGCTGCTAGAGCCAGACGCCTCGTGGTCGTTCTTGCTCCTCCCCTTCTTTAGCCACAGCAGCGTCTTTATTGTTTGTGGTGGCGGCGGCTAGAGTTTGCGATGGCGAGAGGTGAGGAGTGCGGCACAGACGGGCGCAGGGTTAAATAGCCCCTTCGCCCTTGAACACGCACAACTTCCGCTCCTTCGCCATCAATGCCGATGCGAGAACGCAGGCGACAGCTAGTGGGCCAGCGTGTCGTCGCGTCGCCATTGATGGCGCAGGCTGCCACCGGTCAGCCTTCCGCCAGCGCCTCTAAATCGCTTCCACGGTTGCATCTGAATCGGTGCCGCTGACCACGTCTGAAATCAATGCCGCGGATCAAGGTGGCTGACGGGTGGGCCAGTAGCACGCGCGTGAACGACGTCCGCGCTGTCCGCGCGCGCGTCCGAACCGACGCAACCGAGTCCAAGATTAAATGTATGGATGAGTCGAATCGGACGCATTTCTTCGGATGGATCGGTCCGCTGAGGCGCAGCGTCTGCGCGGACCGTTTTAGACACGCTCGGACCGGATGATCAGCCGTTGGAGATGCCCTTAAGTTGGCCACATCTCACATATATCTACTTAATCGTGGCTGACATAGATAAACAACGATGGAGAAATCACAGCGAGTTGCCAGCTGGTGGTCAGGAACCGAACACGTACGAAAGTGCGCCACGGTCGGTCCAGGCTCCTGCAGGACATGTATCTGCTTTTCCAGATCTGCTCTTGTCTGCTTGCTCCGGTGAATGGAACCAATTGCCGTGCATATTGATCCGGCTGGAGAACGATAAAGCTAAGCTAGCTCCCATGGAGCGCATGGGAGTGCTAGTTAGAATCTATGCTGGACAGTTGGCAGGCTGCTTAGTTGGCCCATGTGATGACTGAATGCACAATTCATACATATGTTTATGTTTCAACCTCGGATCCAATGTCTCGTAGGATTTAGACCATCATGGAGTAGGAAACTTGATTTCGCCTTTGGAATGTCTGGAATAATCAAGATCCATGTTAAACCCTTCCGACTCTTTCCTAACATAGGAGTGCGCCGTGCTCCAACGAAGCGTCCAAACCTATTTATTAACATAGCCCTTTCAATTCTCAGAAAGTACATGAGATCTATGACACAAGACCGCCATACACACACCTCATATAATAACTTCTTACGCGACCATGTTGCTTCAGATACCCCTTACTCTCCCGTTGTTGAATAACAAAACAAATATCATGTTTACATGACTTGTTGAAATCAATCTGATGGGATGACAATCTGTTTACATGACTTGTTTACGTCATGCAAGGAGATGACCATTTTCATTCTCTTTTTTTTTACATGGAACACTGCTATTTCATTAACTTTTCTCAGCAGAAATCATTTTCATTCTCTTACAAATATCGAACATCTTATATTCCCAGCTCTTTGAGCTGTCAAAAAACATGAAATTCGCAGATTAATCGAGTTGACCTCAAACAGAAACTGGCCTTTACAAAAACACATAAGCCGGGCTGGACTGGGCCGCCATATAAGCCTGGCATTTCAGATAGTAGAAGTTCTTTGACTTCTGCCGCCCATTACTGTAGGCTCAGAAGCTAGGGTAATCAGGTCGGGCCGGTCTTTGTATCCTAGGTCCTGGATGGGCCGGGCCTCCAACAAATTTGCACCAGTAAGTACATTTGTTAGTTTGTTCGCCGGAGGGAGAGAGATCGCCGTTGTCGCCGCCGTCTCGGTCGTCTAGAGCTCCAGCACGACGACTGCAAATTCGTCAGCAACATCAAAGGCAAAAAACAAAAAAATCCGCACAGATCGATCGAACACAGATCACAGAGTCACTGATCGGAACTTTCAAGATGCGCTGGGGTGAGCTAGCTTACAGTCTGAATCCGTTGTGATCCAGTGAGCGTGGTGTTGCTGCATCGTCATCATCATACTGTCCATCGTCGGCGCCGGACACGCAGGGGAGCGCACGGGCGATGGCAAGAAGACGTTCTGGCTGCCGAAGCTGCTCCTGCTGGATGAAACCGACGACGACGAGCTCATGCCGTCGCCGCCGTGGACGGCAGGTCGCGGCCGGTGTTCCCTGCTCTTGAACCTCACCACCTTCTGGAATCGATCAGCAACAGAGCATAAATATATGACATACAGCTAAGCGAGATTCATTGGAGACACGTCAAGGGATTAATTACCTTCCATTTCTTGGCGGTGGCGACGGTGGACGCGCGCAGCTTGGACTCATGATGAGGCGCCCCCACCGACTGCACGACGGCTCGCTGGAGTAGCTCCCTCATCCTGGCCACGACAGCCTTCCTCCGCCCCGATATATTTGCCGTGGACGTCTCCGGCGCCGTCGACCCCTGCTCCGAATCTGATGATCCCTCGTCGATGATGGGTAGGACCCTGCACGAAGTCTGATCCACACCACCGATCTGCCCCATGTCGACCTATCGATGACTGGATTTTCCAAGCAAACGAAACAGAAGTTGGTCCCCGCGATCGCACTATACGCTGTGCAAGGTTAATACACTGTCAATGATGGATGGTTATCAGGATAATCTAAGAAGGAATCAACTGGGGCGGTCGGCAGTAATATAGTTTACACTCTACACCGTCCACATGCATCGATGCATAATCTACACACATTTATAGCTGGGCAGAGACACCATGGATGCAGCACGTTCCACAGCAGGTTTGCCTGGTCAGTAGGAATCTTAAGTTGGCCACATCTCACATATATCTACTTAATCGTGACTGGCATAGATAAGCAACGCTGGGGAAATCGCACAGAGTTGCTAGCTGGTGGTCAGGAACCGAACACGTACGAAAGTGCGCCACGGTCGGTCCAGGCTCCAGGACATGTATCTGCTTTTCCAGATCTGCTCTTATTGCCTGCTTGCTCCGGTGAATGGAACCAATTGCCGTGCATATTGATACGGCTGGAGAACGATAAAGCTAAGCTAGCTCCCATGGAGCCCATGGGAGTGCTAGTTAGAAGAATCTATGCTGGACAGTTGGCAGGCTATAGCTTAGTTGGCCCATGTGATGACTGAATGCACAATTCATGCATATGTTTATGTTTCAACTTCCGATCCAATGTCTGCTGTTTGAAGAGAATCTAGCTAGTAGCTAGCATAACATTAACATGTTCGCCATCAGTAGTATCCTCTACTTTTTTCTTTCAAGAAATACCAGACGCATGACGCTTTTTGGTGGAATCTGAGGTTCGTTTATTTCTTTAGTGCCATATTTATAGTTTTAGAATGAATACTTGATATATTTCTGGATATTGTATAAAATAGCACATTCTAAAGTTATATAATTAAAGTAAACATATGATTTTGTTTTGCTAGTTATTGAGTTTGAACAAAAATTAGAGCCCCATTTTGTAAGTCGCACCAGCCCCCCAAATCCAGCATAACATGTTCGCCGTCAGTAGTATCCTCTACTTTTTTCTTTTCAAGGGAACAGTTCCTTTCCCTTTCTTTTCTTCGGGTTTTCTATTTAAGAGAAGAAGGCCTGGTTACATGGGCCGTATTGTTCAAGGCTGTGTGTACCAAGATTACGCTAATACAGCCCATGAAGCGTAGTAATCGACTGAGTGAGCCAGACATGTTCTCCTAAGTTTCTGGGCAGTTAATATAAGTACATATATAGGCCTTACATGCATCTATCTATTATATACTAAAAGTAATATAAGGATGTTTTTCGAGACACCTAGTTAATCCACATCATCCAAATTATATTGACCGTTGGATCTACAATTTATGGTTATGATTTAAAAATAAAAAAGTTACGTAGAAAATAGTTGGTACAAATAACAGTCAACAATGTCACGTATGTCCACGGCAAAAAAAAACTGCCGGACATCCAGCTGTTTGATACGTGAAGCACTCAGGAGTCCAGTTTAAAAAGGAAAAACAAAACAACGTCACGTATGTGCATGCATGCTACCTGAAGCACTCCGATAAAGCCCAGTTTACAAAAATTAAGAGATGGAGGCAGCGTGCGTCGCTAAGACTCCTTCAAGACATGTCAAAAAAAAAAAAGGACACTTTGTCAAGGATTGATCGCTATGAACCGGAGGACAACACATGCATGCAAATGATGTCTACTAATTATAATAATGAGAAAATATTAGATAAACAATATCCACTAGAAAAATTAACCCATTTGAGATGGATAATTGAAGGCTAAACTCGAGACACCACGTTAATACACATCACTTAAGCAAGATACATAGGTCTAAATTGGAGACACCACCTTAATCCACATCATGTAAATTAATAAGATTTGTTAGATACATAATTGGGCTTTGATTTAATAGAGAGTCATGACATATAATTATATAATTACATAACACGCTCGATGTGTAACACAGGAAACCCCATCCGAGCCGTGTGGTTTGTTAACTGTTTAAACAAACAAAAAAGTCGTTTGACATATAAAGTTCTAGGCACATAAAGAATTTTCATCTGTCATAGCTGTCGAAGATAATATGGCACACCAGTAGTTGCTAGGAACAAGAAAATAAGGCAATCTCTCATGCAAATAGTTTTCTATTATGTGGGGCCTCGCTTACAAACTATGCGTAAGATTGAAGCAGAAAACCAAGCTGAAGGTCAATTGTCATTAACTAATCTTTCAATTTTTCTGAAAAAGTAATAGACTAATCATGTGTATTTATATGTTGAGTCGAATAGATATTATATCGTCTATTTGTAGCATTTACCATTCATATTTTTACACAAAAGCATGTTGCAAAACCCATGGTCTTTAATTGTAACATGTCTTAGGGGAGTTGGAATATTTACATTGTTCAATAAAAGAATATATTATGATTGATGTAAACAATAATGCAATTTTGATAGCACTTTTCTCGAGTGAAGCACGATCAGACTTATATTTATACAATAACTTATTTATGACAACTTTAATAATAGCAAGGATAACCCCAACAACAAAATGATAATAAAAATAAATATGTTAGTAGATTTATGATTTATGCTGATACAACAATTTTTTTGAGGTATGCTGATACAACAATTTGATTGCACGTGGTCAGGATATTGCATTTTCTTAGCGAGGAAAGTTTGGTCTCTTCCATTTCCAGCTGTCCACACCGACCATATCGACAAACTGAACTGAACATGTCAAGTCGCTTGATTTCTAAGTATGCTATTCTACCCACGAGTATAATTTATAATGCAGCGTTTCACTTCCGTTCATATGCGAGAACATCTGACTTGTCAAGTGTAAAACAGAGCTCTGAAATGTGGAACTTGAGATGAGATGGATCATAGAACTACAAACTACAAGTTATTCCCTTAGTTTTATTGTTAATGTTCGTTTAAGTAACTATATAAATTTTAATTGGCAAGATTTTTCATACATATTGTTTAATTAGAAGTACCTTGAACCTTTGAAAATTCAAAGGACCAATCATTGTAATCACAAGACAAATTGAGTACTTTTAACAAGAGAGAATACGTCGCTTCAAGTTAGCGTGGTTATGTTACATGACATGAAAAATACATGTGAACAGAGCCTAGACCAAGTGGAGAGAAAAAGACTGACACAATACCTCTTCTTCCGAATAATTGATGTTGTACAAATTTGTATTTGAATTTCTTTAATTTTCTTTACATATATAAAAAACATAGTGGAAATAATAAATTTTAATATATTTAGAACAAATGTGAAATATTTATCATAACCACAGAATCACATTATTTCCTACCCCAAAATGTAAAATATGAATATCCATAAACTATAAAATTATTTTTGACCACTATCCAAAAATAAAGATGTCACCCTCGCATTTGCGAGGGCCACTGTGCTAGTTTGTATAACAACGACGGCAACCCTGTGATAAGTCCAAAGGGCTTTTCGACTCATGAAACAAAAATACACAAGGCTTAAAATCACACATGCTGCATCGCACATCATAAGCTAGCCAGCTTTGCAAGAAGCTGCCAATGCAGTACTGGATAGTTAGTTTATATGCAGATATAAATTAATCAGGCAGCTCAATTTCTATTAACATGTACTATGTATTTACTGGATGGAGTATCTAGATATTTCCTGGCCAGCTCATTAAGGTGTAAGAGTTTTATATATTTGTGCTTCCTAGCAACTACTAATACAAGTCATGAGGTAGTTCTTTTCCAAAAAAAAAAGTCATGAGGTAGTTAGTAAATTAGAACCGTTGCATCACATAACAATGACCCCTGGGTGTAAATTAAGACAACGTGTTCATGCAATGATCCAAGACACAGACACATACATACGACTTCGCTGGATATCTTTACATACATCGCGACCGGTCCATACATGATTCATTCATCCATCAGCATGTATGCGTGTGTGAATGACTGTTAGATATGTTGTGTAGGTAGCTAGGTAGGGGTTCTCAATGCAAGAGAGCCAACTAATTAACTAGTTAATTTGTCCCCATGAGGCGATTGTCGACATATATCACACGTCATTCTGAGCGTATCTAGGGTTTGGAAGAATGAACAAAAAGCTACCTAGCTAGCTATATACATCATCAAATTTAGATGTGGATGTCAGGGTTGACATCGAATTTGGAGCATGTAATTTGGACAGATTTGATTCTGTGAGTTATGGTCTCACAGAAGGCAGAATAAAAAAGGCATGGTTAATTATCCTGGGCATCCGATTGCTGCAAAAGACATACAGTACCGGCCGTACCTTGCTTGCATACATACATCTTCAGTGTTGTCGGCTGCCACACCAGCCTGATAGGTTGAATCGGCTGGCCAGCTTAATGAAGTAAAAGATGTCACAAGTTCATGATTAAGAGACGAAAACTATGGCAAAAAAGCTATCAAAGGTATCACGACTAGCAGGTAAAATCAGAGATTTCTTGAAGTCTAATGCAATTAAGCAGCTAACTGGAGTGCACATTTATTTACTCCACCTATACTGAAAAGGAAATTAAACCAACATTTCGATCTCGGTTCAACCGAAAGACCATCCATCGAGATGCCGGCTACATATATACAAGTAAATCAGAATCTGCACCAAAATAAGCAAAAGAAAGGTGAACATGACTCTCATCCTACCCTTTTAATGATAGACAGGCGTATATACAAGTAAGTCAACGTACACACCTCTCTACGCGTCGAGTCATGCACACGCCTATCTTGATCCTTGGTGGATCCCATGGAGCAAAGCAAAGCAAACAGAGCTCCAAAAGCCAGAGACACAGGAGATGCGGCGGGGAGTTCCCTTATTTAGTACTAGTATATCCTTTAAATTATTAGTAGCTCCCCCCCCCCCCCCCCCCCCCCTCCCTCTCTCTCTCTTAGATTCAACGGCATCTCTACAGGGCTTGAGTAATTAACTCAGTCACAACTCCGTCAGATGCAATCATGCAATTGTTAAACTGAAAATTGCTGTTCTACCATGCCCAAAGGGCAGAATATGAACTCTAGCTTAGCTAGCATAGGAGAATCGATTAAGCGGTATCATCCCAATGTCAACTCTGCTGCTAACTACTATATATACCGCATTGATCAATGACAGATCCACAGAAAATACCACTAGCCCAATACATTGCAAGTCAAGCTCGTGAGACAACAGCAAAGAAGAAGAAGCTTAATTAGCTTCTCTAAGGGAGGGAGATATGGAGGTGGAAGCTGGTGCTCGGGGGGACAATGCGACGGCGAGCAAGTTCACGCTGCCGGTGGACTCGGAGAACAAGGCCAAGTCCTTCCGGCTCTTCTCCTTCGCCAACCCACACATGCGCACCTTCCACCTCTCGTGGATCTCCTTCTTTACATGCTTCGTCTCCACCTTTGCCGCCGCGCCGTTGGTGCCCATCATCCGCGACAACCTCAACCTCGCCAAGGTTGATATTGGCAATGCCGGAGTGGCCTCTGTGTCGGGGTCCATCTTCTCCAGGCTTGTCATGGGTGCCGTCTGCGACCTCCTCGGTCCCCGCTATGGCTGCGCCTTCCTTGTCATGCTCGCCGCACCCACCGTTTTCTGCATGTCACTCATTGATAGTGCTGCGGGGTACATCACGGTGCGCTTTCTCATCGGCTTCTCCCTCGCGACATTCGTGTCATGCCAATACTGGATGAGCACCATGTTCAATAGTAAGATCATCGGCACCGTCAATGGGTTGGCAGCCGGATGGGGCAACATGGGTGGCGGTGCCACACAACTCATCATGCCTCTCGTCTTCCACGCCATCCAGAAGTGTGGCGCCACACCTTTCGTCGCGTGGCGCATCGCCTACTTTGTGCCGGGCATGATGCACATAGTGATGGGCCTTCTCGTCCTCACCCTGGGCCAAGACCTTCCGGACGGCAACCTCGGGAGCCTTCAAAAGAAGGGTGATGTGAGCAAGGACAAGTTCTCCAAGGTTTTATGGGGCGCCGTCACCAACTACCGGACATGGATCTTTGTCCTCCTCTACGGCTACTGCATGGGTGTCGAGCTCACCACCGACAACGTCATCGCCGAGTACTACTTTGACCACTTCCACCTTGACCTCCGAACGGCTGGCACCATCGCCGCCTGTTTTGGCATGGCCAACATTGTAGCACGTCCCGCAGGAGGCTACCTCTCCGATCTTGGTGCCTGTTACTTTGGCATGCGTGCCCGCCTTTGGAACATCTGGATCCTTCAAACTGCTGGCGGTGCCTTCTGCCTTTGGCTCGGACGCGCCACTGCCCTTCCAGCCTCTGTCACTGCCATGGTCCTCTTTTCCATTTGTGCACAGGCCGCGTGTGGTGCGATCTTTGGTGTCGCTCCCTTCGTCTCCCGAAGGTCCCTTGGCATCATCTCTGGCATGACTGGTGCCGGCGGTAACGTCGGTGCTGGTCTCACGCAGATTCTTTTCTTCACTTCATCGCAATACTCCACTGGCAAGGGGCTCGAGTACATGGGCATCATGATCATGTGTTGCACACTTCCTATTGCACTCGTGCACTTCCCACAGTGGGGCTCCATGTTCTTCCCGGCCAATGTTGATGCCACCGAAGAAGAGTACTATGGGTCTGAGTGGACCAACGAGGAGAAGAAGAATGGTCTCCACCTCGCCGGCCAAAAGTTCGCCGAGAACTCCAGATCGGAGCGTGGCAGGCGGAACGTCATCCTCTCCACGTCCGCCACACCACCAAACAACACTCCTCAACACGTATAGTATAGCACTTCTCTGGCCTATGTACGTGTATGAGACCCAAGTTTTTCCTGCATACACACGTATGATTGCGATTCACCGTATATATAAAAATATCGTATATACATAGATATTGCAATGCGCTTTGCATTTCTCTGTTTACTCATGAAATGTGTGGATGCATGCAAGCGAGGGTTATGTACTACCGTGTATACAAAATTAAATGGACAGAGAATTGAATTTCGATATGTGTATGCCTCTGGTTTTTCCTCCCTGAAAATAAAATATTTCTACATGCATGCATATGCCTCAGGTTTAACTGTTGAACATGTTTAATTAGTGTTAGCCAAAGTCAAATCAACCCTAGTATAGAAAAATATAGAATATTTTGTGAAATATATGAATGGAAAACGACGTTTTACACACAGCCAATGTTTGAAAATTCCTCTCCCCAACACACCCCCAAACCGGTCAAGATGCACACCTTGATGATCAGCTGCCAAAACCGGACAATACGGAATTGGACATGTACATAAATGTCGTGTAGGTGGATATTGAATATATGTAGCTCCATGATTGGCTTAGGTAGTGGTTGACGGACCTCAAGTACTTTCTGAATCCCATATTCCATACGTACGGCTCCGTTGGAAGCCTTATCAGTTAGTATATATGACAGTTCATGACATATATATTTCCGATCGACCAACATGTTCAAAAACATATTTCCCTATGGCTTATCTCAAGGTGGCAATTTTCCCCGTGGGGACGGGTACCCATGGGGATTTACCAGCCACGAGTCGGGGATGGGGGATGAACTCACCCCATGGGGATGGTCTGGCGGGTACCCCGTTAGTCTAGCGGGGCGGGGATGGGTAGAGAATCCCCCCCCCCCCCCGCGGGGACTCCATGGAGACCCGATAGCCTACTGACATGTGGGCCACCGAAACACAATGTTCCCATATACTACTGAAACCTAGCCCATCACATGTTTTTCCCCATGACCCCCACCTCTCCCTCTCCCAGCCGCCACTCATCGGCAAGGAAGGAGGAGCTTGTTGTCACGTCATCCCGAGCACATCTCCCCGCATCAGCCCATCGTCCCTCATCGACATCTGCCCGTTTCAGCATCGACGCCGTCGACAATGGAGCTCGTCGGCAAGGAAGGAGGAGGAGGAGCGGATTTTTCACCATCCCGCATAAACTCGTCACCGGCGCTTCTCCACATCTGCTCGCCACCGGCGCTTCCCCACATCTGCTCGCTGCTGGCGCAACCCATCATCTGCATCTCCCTGCTTGGGCGTCAGGGTGGAGATCCCCATGGAGACCCCGACGGGGAACGGGTACCCGGTTTTGACGGGGATGGGGACTATTTTCCCCCCGATAAGCTCATGGGGATTGGCGGGGATGGGTACTGGCAGGGATCGGGGCGGGTATGGTGGAGTCATCCCCGGCCATCCCCGATCCCGTTGCCATCTTGAGGCTTATCCTCCAAAGGCCGGCCATCGGTTAGGCAGTTAGCTATAGCAGCCTCAGTGCTACAAGCTTCAGAAATTCAGATGAATGTACGGGCACTGTACCCGTTGATTATATAGGCTTTGAAATTCTAACAAACAAAGACATAGTAACGAAATTCACAGCTAAATATGTCCTTTTTTCGTTAAACTAAGTAAGAAAATTTTAGGTGCCAATAGATTCCTCGTCGCCCCCGCGTGGCGGCAGGGGAACCCTAGATCTCGGGCGCTGCCGCTACCTCCCCCTCCCTCGCCGCCGCCAGGAGGGCGCGGCTGGGCGAAGCCCGGCCGGCGCCGGTGGCGGCGGGGCCTCCTCGCCTCCTTCCCTGGGGTTGATCGCGCGGGGTGGACCTCTGGGATTGGGCGTGGCTCTGGCGCTGGGAGCTTCAGTGACGGCGCGGGGCTTGCCCTGCCGTGGGTCGCGGCAGATGGTGCAAGTCAAGGGGTTGACACACCGTGCTTCGGTGATGGCGGACGACAGCGGCCTAGGCGGTCGGCGGTGGGAGGTCGTAGGCAGGGGCGGCACTGTCCTCCCGGCCTCTGCCTCCGGATGGTGATGGCAGGAGCGTGTCGAGCCCGATCTTGACCGTTTCCTGTCGGATCTGTTGCAGCCGGCAGCGGGATGGCTTCTGGGTTCGTCCGGGCATGGTGGTGGTGGCCTTTCTCCCCCGTCGGAGTTGGTCGGCCGGTCGAATAAAGGTGGTTCGGCCTAGGGTCCCTCTTGTGTGGAGATGATCACTTTCCTGAGGATGGTTATTGATTTGGTTGGAGTGGGGAGTTTCGGAAGGCTCCGCCGGCGAATGTACCAGCGCTTCTATGCCTGCAGTTCGCTGGATCGGATGGTATTCGGTCGTGTGCACCCATGTTTTATTCCAACCGTTTGGTTCAGGAGGGAGCGCCGCGAAGCTCTGTCCTTTGTTTCCACCAGGCGACTGTCGATCCATGGTGAATTCAGAGGTGGAGAATTCATGAAGACCAGGTTTGGAGATCTATCTATGGAGGTTTGAGTCGCCGTACATTTGAGGGACTTGCTTGGTGTTCTGGGCTAAACATCAGCCGTATGTAAGTGGGGGCGGCAACACAGGTGAATTTCAGAATCTTACATTTCAGGGTGAAAACCCAAGGTCTGGCCTTAGCTGGTTGTGCCTGGCAATGGCCTTGTTGAAGGCATTGTTTTGAGAGGGAGGATTATCTTCAGGGTGAAAATTTAGATCTTTGATCGGGCAACGACGACGCTTATGCACTGTTCCCTTCTTGGAGGCGTCACTTTTGAAGAGTCTGGAGTTCAGGTGTTGTATTGGTGGTGGTTGTATTGTTGCTGCTAGCACCGGAACATTGTAGCGGGTCTTTTTTTCTTAGTTTTCTTTATCTTTTGTTGGTTGTGTGCATCCGTAATGCAAATAGGGTACTGCGTTGTTGCAGAGGCCGGATGTAATTGGTATCTCTCGATATTAATATATACTCCTTTCCAAAAAAAAAAAGGTGCCAATAGATGTGATATCCTCTCCTTTTTACAGTTGTGTTTTCCTGAAGAAATTCTCGTCGGTAGTGGTTTTGTGAAACCTTGACACCAATATCGTTGGCTTGAATTAGAATGGCCAAGGTTTACTGAAATTAGGGTAAAAAAATCAAATAAATGACACTATATTATGGTATAATGTAGCAACAACCAAACTTGGTACCTACTTCGGTACTTGCGTGTCACAGCAGGACTGCGTCACAGTGACAACATGCATGATCCATCTCAAATGGTCAATAACATAATTTTACATTTAACAAATTAAATACGCACTAGAAGCGTCAGCTACAAGAACCATTCAAATAAACATAACTGTCAGCTAGCTAGGATTAGTGTTTAGCCCAACGTTCATGGAAGTGTCGTTTCCTTTTACTATAAACAAAGCGAAGAAGTACAGCTCAGGTACATGCTGGAGCTGATCTATATATCAATCCACAGCGAATAGCTTATCACTAGCTACAACGACATCTCAATATATAATCGAGCAAGATATATAATCAGTTGGGATGTGCACTTGAGAGTCTTGGACATTGCCTGATCAAATGTCAACTCAGAGCGTACAATCAAAACGGATAAGACCGACCTGCAAGCGCTTATGTGAACGTACTTAGCATTGTGAATTTGTGATATTTTAAGAGATGATCGATTCAATACATAAATGTAGAGACAAGAAACTCGAGGGTGCTAAGGTGAGAATCATGATCGATTCGACAAAGACAAACCAGTTAAAGTGTGCTTGCATGAGGTGCATGAACCGAAAAAGTTGCAAATCGTGGCTGAGTAAGAGAGGACGATCGATTCAATGCATATATTTTGAATAGATCCATATATACAATCAATTTATATGTTTATTCTCATATCTATTTAAAGGATAAGAAAAGGTATATGTGTATTCTCATAAATTTATATGTGTATCCAGATATACATCCATGTATTTAAAGGATAAGAAATGTGCCTCCACCGCTGCTGAGAAGGAAGGGTGATCTCCGTTTGCCGCCGGAGAAGAAAAACAAGCTACATAGGTATTGCGCGTGGGCTCATTCCGAAATATGAGTAGGTTTGACTCGGTCCAGCAGTTGCAACTAATTGCAAACGGTCTAATTAGACTTAATGGAAACGGTATCCTAACCTAAACAACATAGTTGATGACCGCAGTATCGCCTTTGTGGCTCAGGGCTGTTTTGTAGCTAACAAACGCCGCATGGGAGCTATTTCAAGCAACGACGTCGCTCTCCTTCCAATTTGGTGAAACAATGTCACACATGAGCTATTCACCCCTTTTTTGGATCATACAATGGCAAATGACAACTCGGTGGTGCGACAACAACCAAAAGTGCGAAGGTGACATCCTCGACATATTTCCGGTGAATTCTCCAATGCCGCGTCTGGAGGTGGCTACAATATGCTCTACATGAGCAGGCTGGTAGAGAGGGTGGTTGGTGGCATCGAGGGTCTTGACATCGATTACACATTTTTTTGGGGGTGAAAACCCATGATTTTGCGGTCTAGCTAAAATCAAGAAACATTGAAGTTTCTTGGTTGTTTCCTTACCGAAAGTGTTGTCGCCAAACTTGCCATTGGGGGTTATAGCCCCATATGTGACATTTAGCTAAACTCGGAGGAAACACTTAACTTTTGCAAAGCTATGCGCCTAGATTTCCTTCTTGAAGGCTTTTTTCTTTTTTAGATCTCATGCTGCTTTGTAGGTGAATTATGGTTCACGTGATAGTTTGGTGGTAACGTTGTGTGACATGTTATCGTGAGGCTGGTCTATAGTTGATATTCTCAAGTTTTTTTCCTCCTTTTTAGTAGTTTTATCTAGCTGGATGCTTCACATATTTCGGAATCAATGCTTAACTTCCCTAATGAACAAGGTATTGTTATGTACCTCTGTTGATGCAGACGACAATGTTAGATAAAAAAACTCCTGCCATGTTGGCACATGAAAATATTCAGTTTATTTGCACGGGACAACAAATGAAGATATACATTGACGCATCAAAATACAAAGCTGTTTTAAATTACAGACCACACGGACCCTCGCGAGCATGCAGAAACCATAATTCGTGCTCTCACAATAAAAAAACCATTTACCTTGAAGAGTACCAAAAAAGTAAACTCACATAATCCCCACTACTCGCAGATGCTTACAAGCGTGTATGTATATACACGCGCTGTAAATGACACCCAGTCTTATGCGTGCTGGGGAGTGTTGTTTGGCGGGGTGGCGGACGTGGCGAGGATGACATTGCGCCTGCCGCACTCCGAGATGGAGTTCTCGGCGAACTTTTGCCCGGGAATGTGAAGTCCATTCTTCTTCTCCTCCTCTGTCCACTCGGAGCCATAGTAATCTTCCGCGGTGGCGCCGGCGTTGGCAGGGAAGAACATGGAGCCCCACTGTGGGAAGTGCACGAATGCGACCGGAAGCGTGCAACACATAATCATGATGCCCATATATTGCAGCCCTGTGCCGGTTGAGTACTGCGACGACGTGAAGAAAAGCAGCTGCGTGAGTCCCGCTCCAAAATTGCCACCAGCACCCGTCAGTCCAGAGATGATACCGAGGGACCGTCGAGAGATGAAAGGGGCGACACCAAAGGTGGCACCACAGGCAGCCTGAGCACAAACGGAGAACAACACCATGGCAGTGACAGATGCTGGAAGTTCAGAGGCGCGACCAAGCCAGACGCAGAACGCACCACCGGCGGTCTGGAGGATCCAAAGGTTCCAGAGGCGGGCACGCATACCAAAGTAGCGAGCACCAAGGTCAGAGAGGTATCCTCCTGCGGGGCGAGCAACAAGGTTGGCCATGCCAAAGCAGGCTGCGATGGTGCCAGCGGTGCTCAGATCCAGGTGGAAGTGGTCGAAGTAGTACTCGGCGATAACATTGTCGGTGGTGAGCTCGACGCCCATGCTGTACCCGTAGAGGAGTACGAAAATCCATGTGCGGTAGTTTGTGACCGCACCCCATAGGACCTTGGAGAACTTGTCTTTCTTCATGTCTCCTTTCTTCTGGAGGCTCGCGAGGTTGCCGTCGGGGAGATCCTGCCCCATCGTGAGCACGAGTAGACCCATGACGATGTGCATCATCCCCGGCACAAAGTAGGCGATGCGCCACGCAACAAACGACGTGGCGCCGCACTTCTTGATGGCGTGGAAGACGAGCGGCATGATGAGCTGCGTGGCGCCGCCGCCCATGTTGCCCCACCCCGCTGCGAGCCCATTGACGGTCCCAATGATCTTGCTATTGAACATCGTGCTCATCCAGTACTGGCAGGACACGAACGTGGCAAGGGAGAAGCCGATTAGGAACCGGACGGTGATATACCCTGATGCGTCGTCGATGAGGGACATGCAGAAGACGGTGGGCGCGGCTAGCATGATGAGGAAGGCACATCCGTAGCGCGGTCCGAGGAGGTCGCACACGGCGCCCATGACAAGCCTGGAGAAGATGGAGCCGGACACGGAGGCCACCCCGGCGTTGCCGATGTCGGCCTTGGCGAGGTTGAGGTTGTCGCGGATGATGGGCACCAATGGTGCGGCCGCGAAGGTGGAGACGAAGCAGGTGAAGAAGGAGATCCAGGAGAGGTGGAAAGTGCGCATGTGCGGGTTGGCGAAGGAGAAGAGCCTGAAGGACTTGGCCTTGTTCTCCGAGTCCACCGGCAGCGAGAACTTGCTCGCCGCCGCGTCATGGCGAGCGCCTCCCTCCACCTCCATGTCTTCCCCTTCTTTCTTGTGCTAGCTCTAGTGGCACAGGGCGACTAAGAGCAGCTAATTGTGGTTGTCACAGCTACTCTGGCGATGTAATGGCAATGTGGTTTATGCTTTTCATCTTGCATCGGCGTGGCATTTATAGTATTTGCAGGCCATGAGAGTTGACATTGCTCGTTCGGACCAACTTCTCCTATCTGATAACCACCGTACTGCATCTGACGGAATCATGGTACGGTGCAGTTGGGATTAAACAAGGGATGATGTACAACAAGAGAGTTCGAGAGGGCACGAAATAATCAACGGGATAATTAATCTCGTCGCCGCATCTCTCCTCCGTCCTCAGCCCGTGGGGTCGACGAAGGATCGGAATATAATTATGCATATGAGCAGTCCCCGTCAGAAGATGCAACTTTGATTTAGTAAAGGAAGAGCCTTAAGATATTTTATTTTTGATGAGGAGAAGATCCTTAAGATATTTTTAACATACTTACCCCTAATAACATTCTAAGAGCTATACTTGGTGAACTTAATAGTACCTATAAAGTCGTCAACTAATCAAGGGTAAATCCGGCTAAGTAGCAAGCATGCACGATAAGATTGCAGAAATGTTTTTTTTTTGCCAAAATTAACCCCCTATTTCCTTCTGATGCAAGACATCCATAATTATGTGCATCATCTTTGTACATTAGAATAAGTTGGGAATTTGTTTCTTTTTCTTCTTAGTGACAGGGCTTATAGAAGAGTTATTTGTGTACCGATATCATCACGCAGACATCAGGCTTAACTATTTAAGAACATTAAAATATTCTTAGTAGTATATTTTTAAAACGTGATAGGAACATGTGCTAATTATCTGTATATACATGTATTATCATGGTAAGAATTAAATTATATAAGTAAATAATAATCAACATATTTTATAACTTATAACATGCATATATGATATACTCAATTGTCACTATATATTACCTGTGTATTTATAACAAATTGTTTCTTCTTCTAATAGAATCATTGACATATATGCCCTTACAAAATTGACAATTGTATTAGTGTGCTAACTGGGGGCCTGTCTGGTACAATGTTTTTTTGGACAAATCGTGTGCATTTTGCTATTTCTGGCCGAATAAAATGTGAACTTTAATCATGTGCATTATTCGCCACCAAGCTAGCCTTTTCTCGCCTTGTAGCCTTATGTTATCTCCCCTTCGGAGCTTAATACAAACACACGCCATTCTCCTGCGGTTTCTCGAAAAAAAATACCAAAAGAAAATTAGTCGTTACCGTCGGTGTTAAGGTCCTAATGGAAAGTCTGATATTTTTACTTCTTTTGGAGATTCTGCATGATGTACATGAGTGTTGAATTTGTTGTCTTTTCTTCCATTTCGGATCATGTTAGATGAGACGTCGTGTAGACAGACACCAAAAGACAAATGGTGGAGGAGGTCAGTCGGCCTAGCAACATTTGGGGTGTCCAAGTCGTCGCGAGTCATACGGTTTCAGTTTGCTACTCACAACTTTTGCAACGATTCAACGGCCAGCCAAACAAGCCAGGATGATCGCTCGCGCAGTCGAAATGTTCTTTGACTTTGCAAACTGGCCCCGCGCTTACTCAACCGTGTGACGTTGATGACAGGATGCAAGGGGACAAGTTGACATATAAGCGGCTGGCTGGCTGGTGTATTTCCTTTCAGAACCGAACGATATTCCTTTCAAGTTGAAATTTTTGAATTGGATTTCCAGGCCGTATCTCGTCTGCTGTATCAATATAGCAACAAAACGATACAACTTCGGCATCACTACAGACACCATAGGTGCGCATCGAACCGGTACGAACGGAAACAGGAGGCGGACTGTTGGAATTTGATGAGTTTTGGACTACTGGTCCATTAGACAAATTCTGAAATTCTCTTTGGCCTATTTGTGCATGACAGCATATGACCGTGCTAAAGTTTAGTCCCACATTGCTAGTTGAAGGGGAGTTGAACCATCTTATATAGTAGAGTGTTGCACCACTCACTAAGGTGTGACAAGGAGAGAAGCCCTCGCGCACTCCTCCTCCGACGCCGCCCGCCTCGCCGCACGCGCGCCGCGGGTTGCGGAAATCTCGCCGAGCCGAATTTTATTTTGCTGGTTGGGAAACTAATTATGAGACGTGGGCTGAGCCCCACGATCTCCCTAACCTGCACTATATAGGCGTCTGTGCTAAATCTAATCAGTGAATCAATCCACACACGCGCTTACCTTCAGAATCTTGCATTGCCGCTTTCGTCTTCCCTATCCACACAGTAGGCCTCCGAAACCCCGCCTCTCGTGAACCTGTACGGGTGAGGGGCGATCAGATTTTTGGGAAGCGCTCAAGCGCGACTATTGACAACCACGACATCGTCCGACGACGAGTTCCCGAACAACGATTTCTTCCCGGACGTCAGCGACCTCTTCGGCAACCTCAACATGGGCGACAGCTCTGCTGCTTCTACCGCCGCGGCTACTGCCGCAACTGCATCGTATATGATCTCAATCTCTCTCTTTCGAATTATGATAGAGTTTCTAGTTCTAGCGTTTGGCGTAGATGTGATAGATTTGTCTTGTATAGATGTAATCTGTTCATCTACTCTGTTGAGCTGCATGATTGGTTTTACTACTGTTTGTATGATCATGCTTTATCAGTTTACTATTCGGATTAAATCATATGGATTATTGTTTATATTTTCAACAATCCAAAAATCTGATTATAGGCAACTGAATTCCACTGGTGTAGCCGCGGCTACTAGGCCGCCTCCTTTTGATGGCATGCACTATAAGAGATGGCGCAAGAGGGCAGTTCTCTAGTTTGAAAAACTAAACTTCTATAGCGTCACTCTTGGCAAGCCTGAACGAGATCTTTCTGCTGAGCAGGAAGCGACCTTTAAGAAAGCTGATACCATGTTTATGGCGGCTTTGTTCAGTGTTCTTGGGGACAACATTGTTGACTCGTATATGTCATTTGATAATGGCAAAGACGCGTGGGAAGCGCTCGAGGCCAAGTTTGGGGTCTAGGACGCTGACACTGAGTTGTATTTCATGGTGCAATTCTATGACTACAAGATGATTGATGAGCACTCCATCATTGAGAAAGATCATGAGATACAATCATTTGCCAAAGAACTTGAGCAGTTCAAGTGTTCCTTACCGAACAAATTTGTGGCCGGTGGCATTATTGCCAAGCTTCCTCCCTCGTGGAGGAACTTTGCTACTTCTCTGAAACATAAGAGACAAGAGTTTTCTGTTACGGATCTCATTGGGTCTCTTCATGTGAAAGAGAAGGCGAGAGCAAAGGACAAAACTGCTCAAGGGTTTGAGGGAGGTTCTACTAAAAATTTGGTTCAGAGGAAAAACTTCCAATCCCACAAGTTCAAGAATAAGAACAAAACTGAAGGAAAGGGGAAGTTTGATGGCAAGAACAAGGCCACACACTCAACCAACTTCAAAAAGAAAAATGATAAGAGGAAAGGCTCTTGCCACGTCTGTGGTGATCCTGATCATTGGGCTCCTAGCTGCCCTAATCGCTTTGACAAGCGTCAACATGGGAACAGCGGCAAGACCGCAAATGTTGTTATTAGCGATACTGAGATGAAGGATGCTTGGTACGGTATTTTACCTACTATCCTTTCAGTATGTCATTCTCCTGATTGATGGATAGACACGGGTGCTAATACACATGTATGTTCTGATATTTCCATGTTTTCCTCTTATCAGGTCTCAAGGACTTCTTCCGTGCTGATGGAAAACGGCTCACGTTCTTCTGTTCATGGTGTTGGTACGGTAAATCTGAAGTTTACTTCAGGGAAGACCGTACAGCTGAAGAATATGCAGCATGTTCCCTCCATGAATAAGAATCTCGTCAGCGGATCGCTTTTATGTCGGATGGCTTTAAGTTGGTTTTTGAGTCCAATAAAGTTGTAATTTCTAAGTATATACAATTTGTTGGAAAGGGTTATGAGTGCGGAGGTCTGTTCTGCTTGTCTTTGTCAGACTCATGTACTAAAATTATTAATCATGTGTGCAATGATAATGAGTACAATGTTTGGCATTCATGACATATTAACTTTGGTTGCATGACGCGGCTATCCAATATGAGTTTAATTCCTAAATTTACCACTGTCAAAGGTTTTAAGTGCCAAGTTTGTGTGCAAGCAAAGCAACCCCGCAAGTCTCATACAGCTGCGGAACCGAGAAACTTAGCACTACTACAACTTATACATTTAGATCTTTGTGAGATAAATGGTGTGTTGACAAAAGGTGGAAAATATACTTTATGACGTTGATTGATGACTCCACTAGATATTGCTATGTTTATCTTCTGAAATCTAAAGATGAAGCTTTGAACTACTTCAAAATCTATAAAGTTGAGGCAGAAAACCAACTTGATCTTAAAATCAAGCGGCTAAGGTTGGATCGTGGTGGAGAGTACTTTTCAAATGAATTTGATTCATTCTGTGCGGAATATGGTATTATACATGACGGGACGCCTCCCTACTCACCTTAGTCAAATGGGGTGGCCGAAAGAAAGAACCGCACTCTAACTAATTTGGTTAACGCCATGTTAGATACATCGGGTCTTTCCAAGGAATGGTGGGGGGAGGCGCTAATGACTGTGTGTCATGTCCTAAACCGTGTTCCTGTAAAGGATAAAACCATGACTCCATTTGAGGAATGGGAAAATAAAAGGCTTAAACTCTCTTACTTACGAACTTGGGGTTGTTTGGCGAAAGTCAATATTCCAATATCCAAGAAGCGAAAGCTTGGAACAAAAACCGTGGACTGTGTTTTTCTGGGATATGCTTTTCATAGCATTGGCTATATATTTTTTATAGTAAAATCTGAGGTATCCGACATGCATGTTGGTACAATTATGGAGTCGAATGATGCGACTTTCTTTGAGGACATCTTTCCTATGAAAGGTATGTCTAGCTCACCAAATCAGGAGATGACTAGTTCATCTAGTCAGGAATTTTCTAAATTTCCTGAACCCACTATGCCGATAGAACACTTTGATGATCCTCTGGAGGATGACAATGAAGCTCCCAAAAGGAGCAAGAGACAAAGGACTGCAAAGTCATTTGGTGATGATTTCATTGTATACCTTGTGGATGATACTCCCAGTTCTATTTCAGAAGTCTATGCATCTCAAGATGCTGACTACTGGAAGGAAGCTGTCCGAAGCGAGATGGACTCCATCTTAGCTAATGGTACTTGGGAAGTCACTGATCTTCCTTATGGGTGCAAACCTGTAGGATGTAAGTGGGTGTTCAAGAAAAAGCTTAGACCTGATGGTACTATTGAAAAGTATAAGGCACTTCTTGTGGCTAAGGGTTATACTCAAAAGGAAGGTGAAGACTTATTCGATACCTACTCACCTGTAGCCAGATTGACCACTATTCGAGTACTATTTTCCTTGGCTGCCTCACATGGTCTTCTCGTTCATCAAATGGACGTTAAGACAACTTTTCTAAATGGAGAGCTAGATGAGGAAATTTATACGGAGCAGCCTGGCGGATTTGTAGTATATGGTCAAGAAGGAAAGGTATGTAAGTTAGTGAAGTCTTTGTATGGTCTTAAGCAAGCTCCTAAGCAGTGGCACGAGAAGTTTGAAAGAACTTTAACTACTGAAGGCTTTGTTGTAACTGAAGCTGACAAATGTGTGTACTATCGCCATGGTGGGGGAGAGAGAGTTATTATGTGTCTCTATGTCGATGACATATTGATATTTGGGACCAACCTCGCTGTTATTGAGGAGGTCAAGGAGTTCCTATCTCGCTGCTTTGAGATAAAGGATTTGGGAGTGGCTGATGTAATCTTAAACATCAAGCTACTAAAGGATGACAATGGTGGGATTACATTGCTTCAGTCTCACTATGTGGAAAAGATATTGAGTCGCTTCGGGTATAGCGACTGCAATTCTTCTCCAACGCCTTATGATCCGAGTGTGCTACTTTGAAAGAATCGAAGGACTGCTAAAGATCAATTGAGATATTCTCAAATTATTGTCTCGCTCATGTATTTAGCCAGCGCTACTAGACCTGACATCTCCTTTGTTGTAAGCAAACTGAGTCGATTTGTGTGTAATCCTGGAGATGATCATTGTCATGCTCTTGAAAGAGTTTTGCGCTATTTGAAAGGCACTGCGAGTTATGGTATTTACTATACTGGGTATCCACGGGTACTTGAGGGTTATAGTGATTCAAACTGAATATCTGATGCTGATGAGATTAAGGCCACAAGTGGTTATTTTTTTACACTTGGTGGTGACGCTGTTTCCTGAAAGTCTTGCAAGAAGACCATCTTAACGAGGTCAACAATGGAAGCAGAACTCACAGGGTTAGACGCAGCCACTGTTGAAGCAGAGTGGCTTCGTGAGATCTTGATGGACTTACTTGTGGTTGAAAGACCAATACCCGCCATCCCGATAAACTGTGATAATCAAACTATGACCGTCAAAGTAAACAGTTCTAAGGATAATATGAAGTCATCAAGGCATGTGAAGAGGAGATTGAAATCTGTCCGGAAACTAAGAAACTCCGGAGTTATTGCGTTGGATTATATCCAAACATCTAAGAATCTGGCAGATCCCTTCACAAAGGGTTTATCACGCAATGTGATAGATAATGCATCGAGGGAGATGAGTTTGAGACCCACGCTATGAGTTGATCCCAGTGGCAACCCACTCTATGTGATCGGAGATCCCGTAAATTAGAGCTGGTAGACAAGTTGTTGGTCAGCTGAGATGAGAGTATCCCCATATTATATTTACATCTCCATAAAGATGCAATACTCTCTTAATTTGCATGGCAGGTTGATATTTATCTTAATGTGTTCCAAGTGGCTTTTTATAAGCGGAGATGCTGTCCTGCAGAACATCTCTTGAAAAACACACATATATGAGTCTGACTGTCAAACATCGCAGTCCATGAGAGTTGGGTGCTCTCTAATAAACTCATGAAAGACCCTGGAGTATGACGCATAAGCTCCAAACCGCGGGGAAGCCGATGACAGCCCTGTACCGGTCTAGATTTTGTGTGAAACTAGTACGCAGAAAACTTGTAGTTTAAGGCATAGTCCACTATTCAAGTTGCTAGATAGTGTAGCATGAAGTTTAACGTGGAAATTCAACTTAACAGTCTCCACTACACACCGGTATATAAAACAATGTTCTGGAATGAAAGTGATGTGATGTGCCAATGAGACTTTGTGAGAGATTGTTGGAATTTGGTGAGTTTTGGGCTGCTGGCCCATTTGGCCCACTTGTGCATGGCAGCATATGGCTGTGCTAGTGGTGCTAAAGTTTAGTCCCACATTGCTAGTCGAAGGGGAGTTGGACCACCTTATATAGTAGAGTGTTGCACCACTCACTAAGGTGTGACAAGGAGAGAAGCCCTCGCGCACTCCTCCTCCGATGACGCCCGCCTCACCACGCCTCGCCTCGTCATGACGCGCGCCCCGCGGGTTGCGGGAATCTCGCCGAGCCAAGCTTTATTTTGCTGGTTGGGAAACTAATTATGAGTCATTAACGGATGCGTTAATTACAGTCAATTCTAGTTTTTATGGATATGGCTGTTACCGACTCGGGCGTGGGCTGAGCCCCACGATCTCCCTAACCTGCACTATATAAGCGTCTGTGCTAAACCTAATCGGTGAATCAATCCACACACGCGCCTACGCCGCTTTCATCTTCCCCATCCCGGCTTGCGGCGTGCACCGCAGATCGGGACAGTAGGCCTCCGGAACCCCGCCTCTCGTGAACCTGTACGGGTGAGGGGCGATCAGGTTTTTGGGGAGCGCTCAAGCGCGACTACTGGCAACCACGACGTCGTTCGACGACGAGTTCCTGAATGACGGCTTCTTCCCGGACATCAGCGACCTCTTCGGCAACCTCAACATGGGCGACAGCTCTACTGCTGCTACCGCCGCGGCTACTGCCGCAACTGCATCGTATGTGATCTCAATATCTCTCTTTCGGATTATGCTAGAGTTTCTAGTTCTAGCATTTGGCATAGATGTGATAGGTTTGTCTTGTATAGATGTAATCTGTTCATCTACTCTGTTGATCTGCATGATTGGTTTTACTACTGTTTGTATGATCATGCTTTATTAGTTTACTATTCGGATTAAATCATATAGATTATTGCTTATATTTTCAACACGGACGAGGCTCTAAACCCATTTCGGGTTCCCTCCCCTCATTGGCGACGCCGGCGGTCCGCTCCGTCTCCGTTGCCATTGGGGCCTTGGACACGCGGCGGACCACGGCTTCTCACCGGTGAAGGCTTCTCTTTCCTTTTTCTCATTTTCAGTATCTTTTCCAGGATGGAAGGGCGAGAATGACGGCGTGCATTCGGCTTGTGCTAGTGTTTGTAGTCCCTGCTAGGTGGTCCAAGGACCTATGTAAAATTTTCATTACTTTTGGGTCTCTTTGTACTGTTGTTGATGATCAATAATAGGTTGCTAGGATTTCAAAAACAAACTTCGAGATCACTGCTAGAGCAAACAACATATGCAAGCCCAAGAAGAAAAAACAAGAGAAAGAAATAGAAACTAATGCCGACGGCGCTAGATCAGCAAAAGCAATGAAGACCTTCAACCGCTCCGTCCTACGAAAAATTCCCACCATGGTTTCTATGCCTCTAAATCGCCGCGTATCAATAACGGAATGGGATGATGACGGCTCTACTGCCGGACTGGTCCTAAGATTTCTCTCGGTACACGGAGGAGAGTGGAAAAAGGGTACATTCAATGCCTTTCAAGAAGGAATGGCGGCGGCCACAGGCACGTCGATGTTGGCCGAGCTTACATATATTTCCCCGATCCCAACAAAACCACCTTCCGGGTTGTATCTACAAGAGACGTGTGCGGATTACATGAGATGGCCGTGGGTTCTGCATAGGCTGCATGCTTATCTTTGCCCATGCAACTTATGTTTCTTAAATAAAAACATGGTATATACAACAAAGATCTTAACTGAAATTAGATATACGGAGGAAGAGTGAAAGATGGAGTATATCCGCGAAAAATATCTAGGATAACATGGGTCTAGGTCAACCTGATTTTCAAATAATCTCAAAATTCGTATTTTAGAGTTTTAGAAAAATCTAAAATAAATCACCATCCGTGCCCTACAAAAAATGGAGAAAAATGAACTTTGTATTTTTTGCATATTAAAAATCATGTACTTGTACTGTTACATGAACACTTTATTTTTCGTATAGGATATATTTTGTATCCTTATATCAAACCTCACATGCGCATGCCTACATACGCTCACTATACACATAATTTATGTTGTATTTTTATATTTTACTAGCTGAATACCCGTGCTTCCCTACGAATTTTACCCTCGATTCCACCAATTTATTTGCACCAACACTAAGTATGATTTTGTCGATACCAACAATTAGTAGCATAAAAAGGAATAAATACAAACATGTTACAAAACCCCTAAAGTGTAAATATGTATGGTTTGTTTACATAGACGTATAATCCTTTTCACGGGTGGGTCTGGAGAGGTCACCCCTAGTGGGTTCCCACATATAAGAGCATCTCTAACCGAACTCCTATCCGTGGACGGAGGAGCAAATTTACTCCTCTATCGGGCATAACCGGCTCTAATCGAAGCCACAAATTCGGTTAGAGGGGTATATTTAGGAATGTGACTCCTAAAATCTCACCCCCCCTCCCTCTCATATTTTCTCGGTCGCGCACGCGACTCCTAAAATTTTCCTCTCCCTCGCCGTCGACGATCCCGTCCAAAAACACCGCTAGTCGTCGTTGGCGCCTGGATTGTCCCCTCCTCGGCCAGAATGTCACCGGAACTTGGTTCCGCAGCCCCGCCGGAATCGACCCCCGTGACGCCTCGATGCCGCGGAAGAGGATGGGCACCAAAGGCATGGCATGATCGACGGTAGCGACCGTCAAGACCACAGCGACGGCGGGGAAGGTGGGTCGGCCGCCCCTTGTGTTGAGTGGGCCGTGGGAGCGGAAGCCGACGGAGGCCATGCTAGCCCATTCTCGTGCGGTGGAAGAGAAGAAGAAGAGAAAGGCCACTGCCGCATCCACACCCAAGCCGGCGACCAGGACGATGAAGGGCAAGCCCAAGGGGACCTCGGGGGCCACGTCGTTGTCCTCCTCGAGCATCCTGGCGCCCCGCCGGAGCTCTTCTCCCCTCCCAACCGCGGTCACGCTGCGCGCATCGCGGGAGCGACTCGAGGCCAAGGCCGTTGGCGAGCAGTACATGGCCGAACTTCGTCGGCCCAATCCCGGCCGATTCGCGTGTTTTTGTTTGAATTTGGTGTGTTTTTGGTGTGATTGCAATATGTTTGTTGAAATGTCTAGTAAAAGATCCAATTATGGGAGCCTAAATTTAGGGGATCGATTCCGACGGCCACCGTTTAGAGGAGCAAAAATTTTCTCATCCATGAACAGTGCACGTTTTTTCTCCTCTAAGATTTAGGGCTTCGGTTAGAGACGATCTAAGTGCGTGTATTTTGGTCATAAACAATTGTATGCTAATCCTTCCCAACACCTCCAATTAATGGATATTAAATTGGTGAATTTATAAACACAAGAGCGCGCAATCATCATCCCAAATTAGAAAGCCAATCTGTTAAAAAATATGTTAGAAAGTCAATATATATCATATGAAGTCCATGATTAGAGGCAGGGCGTCCGTGAGTATGGAGCCATTCTATTTGCTGATGTTGTCAATCTCCATCCGATAGGCCTGTCTGAAACACACCGCGGACTCCTCCGTGTGCATGTGCGTTGCATCAACTCTCAGAGCGTCCATGACTGCCTTCATGCACGAGCTGGAGGACCTAAGTCCGAGAGCCTTCTTAAGCTACACCCCTTGTTTGTGTTCTTCTCAACTTGTTGACATTTAGAACAAAAATCTTCCGCACCAGCACGGGCTGGTGACCACGCTCCGGCCGGCCACGCCCATGTCCGGGAAAAGCATGCAGCGCTGCCGGAGACGAACGACGACGGCTATGGCGGCGACATGCAGCTTGGAATCTGACACAAGGTGCCAGCGGTACAGGTCGTCGGTGCACAGGCCGATCAACGGGATCCTCTGGCACGAAGGCACAACAGAACCAGCATCTCGCCCTGCTGTGGTACTCATCCGTTCCGCCACACGGGCCAAGCAGCCGCGCACTTACTCTAACAGAATCAATATTGCGTCTGAAATCAAACAAGCTTGTAAGCAACTCTTTTTTAGCTGTGCACCTGCTCTACTATATATAGCTGCACATATTAACCATTCTAGCATTGGGATGCATCATGCATGTACTGTACTCTAGCTGATTTTGAAGTCTATAGTTCACTTACCTTGTTCGCCTCGGGCCGCGGCACCCTTATTCGCTGCATACATTGGTGTTCTAGACGCTTGCACTATCGCCACATGCAGAAACGCATCTTGTCTGAAGTGGCAAGACGTCCACGGCCGATTCCGCCACCGGCGAGACCACCATGCCCACGCCGATCGAGCTCAACAACACTACATGCCCATGCCCTTGTCCATGAGACCAATGACTTGACTCTCGGTGTTGAATGGAATTACGGCATTACCTACCACCTTCGGCGAGTCCAAGCTCGCTCGGTTGACTACTAAACACGTGGGCGTGGACTCGAGTGCTAAGACTCTCTTCATGCTCGGAAAAATCATGGCACTCCTCCATGCCCGAGGGTACGTCCCGAGAGCGACCACACCTTAAGTGTCTGCGCTCGGCGGCAAGACTCTCACCTGGAACAACGTTGAGGTCAATCTCTTCTGTTTAAAACATGAAGATGAACCTCCTATCAGTTCAATCCAGCACAGAATCAAGCAAGGGATAAGTACTCACCTTTGTCGTTCTCCGCTTCCCAATCAAAACCGCATTGCAGATCACACGCTAAGCATCGAAATCCTCGCCCCCAGACAATCTCTCTCACTCTCTCCTCAAATCTTGGCATTCATCAGTTCATCGATCCACTCTCTCTGTATGTGTAGGTGACGCCGAGCGCCATTGTTCCTCGAAGACGCAAATCCAACAAGCGTCAGCCCTCCCTCCACCATTGAGCTGCTGCACCAATGCTGCCTCACCCTCTAGAACGGCGACATGCGGCAACGCCGAGAGAGGACGATGGGTGGGACGTCGGCACATCATGGAAAGGCTAGGAGAAATCCACCTCATGCATGCTCACAAAATTGCCTTGGTCAGGATTGATTTATCGTTTCATTAATTGGTTGAGGAAATCAGGGAAGAGCACGAAGATTGAGTTTGGGGGTTGTTGCCGTGCCTTGCGGTGCAACAACTTGGACGCGAATAAGTTGGGTAAAAACAGAACAGAGTTTAGCGCTAATATGGTGAGGATAAGTGTGATGTCATTTGTTGTTGCGGTGGCATTTTCATGTAATTATGTCAAAGTGTGACACCGTGTGACACCACCTCTTTGCTTTTAATAGTAAAGATTTAGTATTTTCGATTTTACCGTTTATAAATAGTCCACACCACCTATTTCACCAAATGCATATGCCGAGTATGTCTGTCCCTTTGAACTTATCAGGATTGTCCAAGTATTTATATTGGAAGTTATATATTGATCATTGACACCACCGAGGGCATGTTAGTACATCTCTTCTCCACAACTAAGAGCATCTCTAACCAAACCTCTAAAAGTTAGATGATAAAGGACTCCCAATCTATTAGATGAGAAAATTAGGTCATCTAAACAAAAGTCGTTCCTAGCCGAACTTCTAAATCTTAACTCCCTAAATAAAAAATTCACTCACACATTGAATCAAACACCTAGTTGTAGTAGTTCAAACATAGAGTTAAACAAAAAACATAGTTCAAACAAATTTCGTACAACCTAGTACTTAACATAGTTGAAACATAGATTTGAACCCTAAACTACACTAATCATGGGCGACGTTGCTGTCGGTGCTGGCGCCGCCTAATCATTGTCGGGGAGACTATCCAGCCACGCCACAAAGTCTTCGGTGTTGTAGTCTCCGTCGTCATCGTCGAAAAGCTCGTTGATGGAAGTGGAGGACGGACCAACGACGTCAGTGGAAGATCTCGTGGCAGAAAAAGAACTGGCGGCGGTAGACGTACTTGCGCCTCGACGATGGTGCGTGCTGCTCCGCCGCCACATGCTTCAGGGATCTGCTGTGGAGCTCTACCATGTAGTCCTTGCCGGCGACCTCAATCTCGAGGCGCTCCCAAGCCTTGCAGTCCTCCCACGCCACGTGTGTTGCATGCCCACGACTGGGGGGAGGGGGGGGGGCTCCAACATCATGCCACCAAGGGGGGAGTTGAGCTTGCTGCCGCCGTGGTGTTAGTTGAGCTTGTCACTGCTGAGGGGAAGTTGAGCCCGATTCACGGCGCAGACGGGTGACGGGGACCGGCGGCGAGAGGGCCCGGCAAGAATTTAAGAATTTAGTTAGAGATGTTCTAACAAGTCAGGATGTCAAATTAAATGCGAGCATCTACAAAGCACGAAACCATACAAAAGTATTTGCTACTAATTCGAAGGATAACATATTACCATGTACCCATGTAATAGTATAATCGAGATCGCTCCGGATTGGCTGAAATGTGGGACCTACATGTCATTGACCCAAAATTGCCTTGCATTACATCAGGTGTTGTTGAAAGGGTGCTTTTGCTTTTCTCCCATCAGGGAGACGCGGATGTAGTCTCCGAGAAAGATACATGGATGTTGCGTGCCAGGAAGCAAAAGACATACGTACTAAAGCTACAAATTGGCCTGCCGCTAACCACAACCACAACGGATCATCTTTGTGTATATTGAAATGTCGTTTGTAGATAGTGATAAGCCATTCGATGTGGATGGATCATCACCCTCAACAAGTCGTACTTAAGCTGTTTTCTAGGTTTTTTTAATGAAGGACAGATCCATGAGCTTTGGCCTTGCACGATTCCTTGCTATGTATGGCCGGGGGGATATATGCCTGAAATATATGTTTATTTGAATAGTTCCTGTGGTTGACACTCTTGCCCACCTATATATATATTTAGCTTAAAATTTTATACTGATACGTATGATCAATCCTACCACTTGTACGGATGAGGTACAAAGCTAGGCATAGACACAGAAAAGTTTCTCAAATTAAGTCCATACTGTTTCACAAGGATTATGTCAACACCACTAGTCTCTCCTCAAATTAAGTTCTGTTGTGGATATGGAATTTTTAGATTGAGATAGTTTCATCCAAGCAGCCAAGCATAATATTGCAAAATAACTACTATATGCATAAAACTTCAAAGTCGTTGATGTAATTTTGGATCCAAATTGACACATTCTGTCAATCCCTTACATAAATGCACGTACATCCACACACATTTCGTGCGCACAGGGATGCAAATGCACACACCAAGAGAACTGTACTTTTGTTATAACAAATGTTGGGTCTTATACGTGCTGAGGCGTGTTGTTTGGCGGCGTGGCAGACATGGCGAGGATGACGTTGCGCCTGCCACGCTCCCAGCGGGAGTTCTCAGCAAACTTTTGGCCAGCAATGTGGAGTCCATTCTTCTTCTCCTCATCGGTCCACTCAGACCCGTAGTACTCTTCCTCAGTGGCATCGGTGTTTGCTGGGAAGAACATTGAGCCCCACTGTGGGAAGTGCACGAGCGCGATAGGTAGCGTGCAGCACATGATCATGATACCCATGTACTCAAGCCCCTTTGCTGTTGTGTACTGCGATGAAGTGAAGAAAAGAAGCTGCGTAAGACCCGCACCCACGTTACCGCCGGCACCGGTCATACCAGAAATGATGCCGAGAGACCGTCGAGACACGAAGGGTGCGACGCCGAATACGGCACCACATGCGGCTTGGGCGCATATGGAGAAGAGCACCATAGCGGTGACAGAGGTGGGAAGGGTGGAGGCACGACCAAGCCAGAGGCAAAATGCACCACCAGCGGTTTGGAGGATCCAGATGTTCCATAGGCGGGCACGCATGCCGAAGTACCGTGCACCAAGGTCGGAGAGGTATCCACCCATTGGGCGAGCGACGATGTTGGCCATGCCGAAACAGGCGGCGATGGTGCCAGCAGTGCGGAGGTCCAGGTGGAAATGGTCGAAGTAGTACTCGGCGATGACATTGTCAGTAGTGAGCTCGACGCCCATGCAGTAGCCATAGAGGAGGACAAAGATCCATGTCCGGTAGTTGGTGACGGCTCCCCATAAAACCTTGGAGAACTTGTCCTTGTTGACGTCGCCCTTCTTCTGGAGGCTCGCAAGGTTGCCATCGGGGAGGTCCTGTCCCATGGTGAGAACAAGCAGACCCATCACGATGTGCATCATCCCAGGCACGAAGTAGGCGATACGCCATGCCGTGAACGGCGTCGCACCGCACTTCTCGATGGCGTGGAAGACAAGCGGCATGATTAGCTGCGTGGCACCGCCGCCCATGTTGCCCCATCCGGCTGCCAAGCCATTGACGGTGCCAATAATCTTGCTGTTGAACATAGTGCTCATCCAGTACTGACACGACACGAACGTCGCCAGCGAGAATCCAATAAGGAATCGCACCGTGATGTACCCAGCCGCGTCCTCGATGAGGGACATGCAGAACACAGTGGGCGCGGCGAGCATGACCAAGAAGGCACACCCATACCGCGGCCCAAGGAGGTCGCAGACAGCTCCCATGGCGAGCCTGGAGAAGATGGAGCCGGACACGGACGCCACCCCCGCATTGCCGATGTCAGCCTTGGCGAGGCTGAGGTTGTCCCGGATGATGGGGATCAGCGGCGCGGCAGCGAAGGTGGAGACGAAGCAGGTGAAGAAGGAGATCCACGAGAGGTGGAAGGTGCGCATGTGCGGGTTGGCGAAGGAGAAGAGCCTGAAGGACTTGGCCTTGTTCTCCGAGTCCACCGGCAGCGTGAACTTGCTCCCCGACGCCTTGTCTGCCTGAGCAACGCCGACCTCCATCGCCTCCATATGTTTCCTCTCTGCAGCTATGGGTGCTAGCTGCTTCTTTTTCTCACTTGAGTTTGGGGAGGAGACAAGAGCTGAGCTCGACCGTAATGGTAGTGGGGTGTGCTGTGGATTTGTGTCTGGGATCCCACATGGCTCGGGTACTTATAGCTCTGGAGGCGGCATGAGTTGACATTGCCATCGGCTGATTTGTGGATTAACTACTCATCGCTCAGCTGTGATTAGCATTTCTCAGTGGAGAAATGCATTATTACCATCTGACGGAATTATTGGGATTAAACACCGGAGAAGCAACGGAGTCGAGAGAGTCAGAGAGCCAGAGACAGAAAAAGAAAGAAGAATTAACGCACGGCGCCGCGTGCTTATCACAACTTAGCTGTTCCTAACACTCGATCGTTTGTATGATCGACAGACCGTAGGAACAAAAATCATTTGATTATGGGTTTGGTTCGCCATAGCACACGATTTTTGTCCAAGGAAAAACTGCCGGCGTGTGATTTTGCCCAAGAAAAAACTGTCGGCCAGTCAAAGACACTTGAGACGAGTTTACTTGTCTTGTTGATGCTATGTATGTACTCCCTCCGTTTTAAAATATAAGATGTTTTAAGTTTGTGAAAAAAATGTATCTAGACTTGTTTTAGTGTGTAGATTCACTCCAAACATAAGTGAACCTATATACTAAAAGTAGTCTAGATATATTTGATTCACATAACTAAAACATCTTATATTTTGAAACGGAGGGAGTGTGTATGTACTTGGATTTCCATTGCCGTGCGCAACTTTTGCGGCGATCCAACGACCAGCCAAGGCGATGCCGATGTATTATACGGGTTAGCAGCCACGCAACCGATCCTCTGACTTTGCAAACTGGAGTTCCTGAGTTATGTCAACCCTGACACCGACCCGAACTTTGGTCTATCACTTCCACGAGCCACAGATATAATAACAAGGGAGGTAATATGCATCTTTTCGACGCAGAGGCAAGGGGTTTCAGCCGCAGAGATCAGACCTCCAGCTCCATAATCCATAGTTTACTTTCTTTCCATTCAATGCTACTCCCTCTGTTTTAAAATATAAGATGTTTTAGGTTTATGAAAAAATGTATCTAGACTTGTTTTAGTGTTTAGATTCATTCCAAACCTTAGTGAAGCTACATATTAAAAGTAGTCTAGATATATTTGCTTCACAAATCTAAAACGCAGTGAATATTTCATATTCATGATATGCACATAAAAGTCTAATCTGCGCCATAATTGTTCGAGGATGTTCCCTTTTGGTTTACGCAGTACGGTGTACGGCAACCACTAGAGTGTTATGATATGGACAGATAATATTTTTGGAGCAACATATGGACAGATAATCAGACTGACACTGACAGAGTATATCTCTGCCCTTTTGAGTTTATCAGGGTTGTAGTCGGCATACATGATTATCTGCTCCCAGCAGCAAAGACAGTAGCAGTTGGTGTCGCCGAGTTGACTCTCAAGGGTTAGCTAGTTGGCCTCTTGCAATAGTTCGAGCTACACTGCCACCGATAGCTGAGTAAGAGTAGCAAGTGGAGCCGTCTACTTCCGGTTTATGGCTAATTATTAGCTGTTCTTGACTCTCATTTGATAGATTCAACAGGCTGTACGAAGAAAACTTAGGCCCGTTTGGTGTGAAAGTATTTTTAAAGTACTAAGAGAATACTTTGATTTCTGAAAAAAACTAAAGTATTAAATACTTTGAGGTGTTTGAATCCAATAGATAATATGGTTTTAAAACTGAAGTATCCTACAAAACTATGTTTTTACTTTTTTAAAGTATTTGAGAAAGAGGTTAGACCCTCTTTTTTCTAAAACTGAGAAAAGAGAAAAACTGAAGTATTAATTTGCTAGTCACTAAAATACTATGGTATTGATATATACTTCACTTTTAAAAAAACTTTGTTACCAAACTAATCCTCTACCCCATTTCGAAAAAAAAAACCAAACTAATCCTCTGATGAGTTAAAGAAAGGTTAATTAGCTGTCGGTGAAAATGGAATGGTTTCTTTTTCCTTATTTTCCCTACAAGCTTTTTTTCCCTTCCTTCGCCGAAGTGTGTGATTTGTGCAAGAAAAGTTTTGTCGGCCAGTCAAAGACACTTCAAACGCTAACATCAGTTTACTTGCTATGATGATGTATGTATGTGTGTATTTATGTATACGGTCTTCTGTTTGCCGCGGCGCAGCTTTTGCAGTAATCCAACGGCCATCCACAACATCCACGCAGTCGATGCTCTGACTTTGCTAATGGGCTCTTGCGACTATGTTCGTCGACACCGTCACTGACATCAAGTTAAGAGGGAAATCATCATATCGTTGTCGATCTGCACGTAACAACTCTTAAGATTAGTTGTTTCAGAAGGTTTGTTACGTATGACCTTAATTTGCAAGGATAGACACAACTGTATGATCGATCCTGAAGATAGTCCCGGCCGATCATCCGTCTGAGACAGACGTGTGCAAGTTTGTGATATTTCATGACCCAAACTTTTCGATGCAGAGGCCGGGGTTTTCACCCTTCATTTCAAAAAAGGCCCCACGGTCTACAGTTTACTTTCTTTCCATTCAGCACTACTCCATATTCTTTATTTCGGGTAATCGGCCTTTTGCAACGGTGTTCTGAACTCGTGGGGGCAATTACACTGGTCGACTTCGTCCCTGACAGTGCTATTTGAGCTCCATGTCTCAGTCTCCGTGACGAAAACCCTAAGTTTGACCTCCGTTGGTTTACCTGGCAATGGTGGCTCCATAGTCATTTACTCGTGGAATGCATTGTCCAGAGATTTGGACCTCTCCAAGGTAAAAACCCAGAATCTAACCATGCTGGTTAGACCAGACAACGATGGTGTGTTTGCACCGTTACCTTTCTGGTGGCGCTGATTTGGAGAAGGTTTTTTGCAGTTGAGGTGTCGCCCCACTGGTGGTGCTTTTGCTCTGCAAGTCTCTAATTGCTTTGACGGGGTCTTTATTTATTTTTATTTTGAGGCTGTGTCCATCCTTGATGACTAAACTTGTTCTAGTCATTATGCTTTGTAGAATCTGAGTGTAATTGATATCATCTAGGTATGGATATATTCCATTTATCAAAAAACAATTCATTATGCACACACACAAAAAATTTACGCCATAATTGTTCAAAGATGTTCCCTTTCGGTTTACGCACAGTACGGTGTCGTGCTGCAACAGCTAGAGTTATCATGGACAGAGAATCAGACTGACAGAGTATATCTCTGCCCCTTTGAGTTTATCAGGGTTTTGTAGCCGGCATACTTAATTATCTGCTCCCAGCAGCAAAGACAGTAGCAGTTGGTGTCGCTGAGCACAGAACCGTGCCGGGAGTTGACTCTCAGGAGTTAGCTAGCTGGCCTCCTGCAATAGTTCGAGCTACACCGCCGCTCAAGTGGTGGAAGCGTGTACTTCAGGGTTATGGCTAATTAGCTGTTCCTAACTCTCATTTGAAAGATCAACAGGCTGTACAAAGACAAACTTACTAGTGCTAGTTTCCAGTGAAAATGTAATGGTCTTTTCCCCTTATTTTCTACTTTGCTTCCTTCGCCGAAGCATGCGATTTTGTTCAGGAAAAGTTTGTCGGCCAGTCAAACACACTTGAAATGAAACAACAGTTTGCTTGCTATGATGATTCTCTCTATGTCTGTATGTGTGTATGTATGTACAATGTCTACTGTTTGCCGCGGCGCAGCTTTTCCAGCGATCCAATGGCCATCCACGACGTCTACGCAGTCGACGCTCTGACTTTGCAAGCTGGCTCTTGTGCCGACTGTGTTTGTCAACCTTGACACTGACAGCAAGTGTAGAGGCAATCACCATATCGTTGTCAACCTGTACGGACTCTTGACATTGTTTTTTTGAGGGAGACATTATTTGTTTCATTCAGAAGGTTTGTTAGGTCCGGCCTTTGTAAAGGATATACACACGGCTGTAACTAAAACGGCGCAGGTTTCAGACCGCCTTATAATTAAAATTCCAGTTTAACGCTACACATAAATGTACACCAATACATATGCATGGTTCATTGTTCCCTTCTGTTTATGCAATACTGAGCATAACCCAGAGATGTTGCTTTATTAATAAAGCGGGACGCATACCTGTTTCGAGGAGCATAACCCAGAGAAGTTAAAAGAGATGTATGTATGGTCAGGGGATCCGACGACAGAAAGTAGTATATATCCGCCCCTTTGAGCTTTTCAGGGTTGTCCAAGTGGTTTATATGATACTATATGCGATTATAAATGTTGAAGAACATTACATGATCGCTTCTCTCTTCTCGCAAATAACTAGTCGGCCACCACCATACTACTAAATTAATTGCTCATAGCAGCTAATCCAGGATGAAAGCAACAGTTGGTGCAGGTTGCCCGTACAGAACCGTGCAAGGAGTTGACTCTACAGGGTTGGTTTAGCTAGTCGGCCACCTGCAAATAATTTATCTGCAAATAAACTAGACGTGCTAGCTCGTGCAAGACATGCTGCGACACCAATCTCAAATTTGTACTCAGAACATGTTAGTTGGCATAAATAATATATACTCCTAGCTGAGATAGAGACAACATAAAATTTGTTTCAGGTTATTACAAAATAATCTTCTTATTTGACCATATGTACACTACGGGACACGCGCGCTACGCCGAGGGCAAAAGGCCGTCGGCGTAGGCCAAAATGCCCTCGGCGTATGGTACGCCGAGGGCTGCCCTCGGCGTAGCCTCCTCGGCAAAGATCTCCCTCGGCGGAGCACACTCAAGCCGTCGGCGTATCAAAATGCCGTCGGCGTATGCTACGCCGAGGGCTTTGCCGTCGGCGTAGCGGCCGTCGGCATAGCCTGTCGACCGGTTGCAAAAATATTTTTTTTTTTGATTTTTTTTTGAAAAAAAGAATTTTTTTTATTTTTTTTTCTCAATTTTTTTATTCTTTGAATTGTTTTACTTATTAATCTCCTACTTTGAACATTTTTAACACTAATTATACTTACTATTTGATTAAATTCCAGTCTTAGTCAAACTTCCCAGCAGGTCACCCATCCTAATACTACTCCAGCTTCAGCACGCTTAACATCCTCGTTCCTTCAGAATCCGTTTCCGCAAAGTAATTCATACATTGGTGTCAATACTATGATATCAATCCTATTAACTCTTATATCATCATGTCACATGTTTGTATTTTTTGAAATTACAAACAATTATTTAAGTAAATATTAATGAATAAGTAAAAATATTATTGAATTCAAATAAAAATATAATAATTTTATTTTTTTTGTATTTTTCTATTTAATATAGAATAATTAATATCTTTAAATCTGTAAATCCAAATTCAACAAATAATATGTTTAAATTGATCAGAAAAATGAGAGGAATCCAAATATGATATCCATATCAACTAATCACAAACCCTCCGTTTTTGAATTATCTATTCGGTGGTTGCTTTAGAAAATTCCCTTTTTGCGCTCGGATAATGAAAAATGCCTTTTTGGTGCGATGAAAAGGAAAACTTTCATTGGATCTTTGATAAAATAGCATATTGTGAACCTAAAAATGATTTTTGTAAAAAAACATGAGCATCGGATCATGTACCTGTAGTTCATATCTGACCCACTTCCTGCCGATTCGGCAGGAATTTGTCTTTTTCACCAGAGGTGGACGGAAAGGTTTCGGATCCCCCTGTTGGGAAATTGTCCATATAAGGTGGTCTAGTATTTTTGTAAAATGTGTTGATAGTATTTTGAATTAGCCATTTGGTGGTTGCTTCACAAAACCGTCCGTTTTTTATGCTCGGAAAATGGGAAATGGCTTTTTGGTGCGACGAAAAGGAAAACTTCCTCCTGCAACATTGTTCGCCATCCCATGATGCATGTGTATGCACAATATGGGCACATTATCACAAACTATGCCTTGATTCTAGCCATAACATTGGTCATTTGACCCGAAAGCCAAGAAACCTCGAATAAGATAGGTCATTTTGTGAAGGTTTCTTTGAGACATAATCAATATACCAAGTTTGATATTTTTCCTTCTAACTATGTCACATAATATAACACCACGCGAAGGTTTCGCATTGTTTCGATCATTTTTGAATTTTTTATGCCCGTTTTAAACTATCGTCAAACTTTGTCGAACGGCGGGCATGAAGATTCTTAGCTCGGGGTCGAGCCTCGCTAAACTTGCATTGGATCTTTGATAAAATAGCATATTGTGAACCTAAAAATGATTTTTGTAAAAAAACATGAGCATCGGATCATGTACCTGTAGTTCATATCTGACCCACTTCCTACCGATTCGGCAGGAATTTGTCTTTTTCACCAGAGGTGGACGGAAAGGTTTCGGATTCCCCTATTGGGACATTGTCTATATAAGGTGGTATAGTATTTTTGTAAAATGTGGTGGTACCATTTTGAATTATCCATTTGGTGGTTGCTTTACAAAATCGTCCGTTTTTTGTGCTCGGAAAATGGGAAATGGCTTTTTGGTGCGACGAAAAGGAAAACTTCCTCCTGCAACATTGTTCGCCATCCCATGATGCATGTGTATGCACAATATGGGCACATTATCACAAACTATGCCTTGATTCTAGCCATAACATTGGTCATTTGACCCGAAAGCCAAGAAACCTCGAATGAGATAGGTCATTTTGTGAAGGTTTCTTTGAGACATAATCAATATACCAAGTTTGATATTTTTACTTCTAACTATGTCACATAATATAACACCACGCGAAGGTTTCGCATTGTTTCGATCATTTTTGAATTTTTTATGCCCGTTTTAAACTATCGTCAAACTTTGTCGAACGGCGGGCATGAAGATTCTTAGCTCGGGGCCGAGCCTCGCTAAACTTTCATTGGATCTTTGATAAAATAGCATATTGTGAACCTAAAAATGATTTTTGTAAAAAAACATGAGCATCGGATCATGTACCTGTAGTTCATATCTGACCCACTTCCTGTCGATTCGGCAGGAATTTGTCTTTTTCACCAGAGGTGGACGGAAAGGTTTCGGATTCCCCTATTGGGACATTGTCTATATAAGGTGGGATAGTATTTTTGTAAAATGTGGTGGTACCATTTTGAATTATCCATTTGGTGGTTGCTTTACAAAATCGTCCGTTTTTTATGCTCGGAAAATGGGAAATGGCTTTTTGGTGCGACGAAAAGGAAAACTTCCTCCTGCAACATTGTTCGCCATCCCATGATGCATGTGTATGCACAATATGGGCACATTATCACAAACTATGCCTTGATTCTAGCCATAACATTGGTCATTTGACCCGAAAGCCAAGAAACCTCGAATGAGATAGGTCATTTTGTGAAGGTTTCTTTGAGACATAATCAATATACCAAGTTTGATATTTTTCCTTCTAACTATGTCACATAATATAACACCACGCAAAGGTTTCGCATTGTTTCGATCATTTTTGAATTTTTTATGCCCGTTTTAAACTATATATAATGTCTTATGTTTTAATTAATTTTTATTTACAAATGTGTAATATTTGAGTGTAGATAGATAGGTCTTATTTTTCTGCAAATTTTGATATATTATTTGTATTTTTCCGAATTAGAATGATTTAGTTATGATTTTTCAAAGTTTAATAAGATAAAATAAAAAATAGCTACGCCGAGGGCAGCCGTCGGCGTATGCTACGCCGAGGGCAGCCGTCGGCGTAGCATAGGATATGCCGAGGGCAATTCTACGCCGACGGCTGCTTGGCGGAGCTGGCCTAGACGATGGCTACGCCGACGACCCCGATATTTGGCCGTCGGCGTAGCGACCGGCCGTCGGCGTAGCTTCCCATTCCTGTAGTGGTATGTTAATTAACAAATAACTTGTCTTTGTCGACGCCACCATTTCTATAACGATCCTTGTGTCGATCGCCGTCAGGGAGGTCCTTTGCCATCGTGATGTGCATCGTGCCCAGCACAAAGTATGAGATGCACCCACTTCTTGATCGATGGCTTGGAAGATGAGCGGCATAATCGCATCGCCTCCCATGTTGTCCTATAAACGACCATATGAGCCCATGGACGGTGACAATGATCTTACCGTTGAACTTGGTGCTCCTCTAATATTGACATGATTCTACGGTACTAGGTAAGACCTTTGGGCATTGTTTCTAGAACAACAATTAGCGACTAACAGTTGTATCTGGCGTTGAATACGAAAGGGAGAGAGAGGAGAAAACTAAGCCAGAGTGAAATATTTGGTGATAACTGATAAGGGTACGTAACTCATGGTCGTTTGTCGACCGGATATGGACATGAACCGTCATAAACTCGTGATAAGGCTTCCAGCAGAGCCGTACGTACAGAACATGGGATTTGGGGGAGAGAGAATTATTGTTAACTCACTTATTAATGTAAGACAATCACTATTTATGCCAATCATGGAGTTCTACGTATTCGGCGTCATATCTGTACGTGGGCAAGTCGACATTCTCCAGTTTTGGCAGCTCAACAAGGTGTGTATATTGACCAGTTTTGGGGTGTGTTTTGGCGAGAGGAAGTCAAAGGACTTTTTCATTTATATATTTTGCATTTGGTCAGTTGGATTAATTTAGATCTTGGCTGAGAGTACACTGTTCAAACCCTGGCCCATATATGCATTGTCGAAGTTTCTAAATTGCTTGGATCGGATACACATTATTCAAAATTCAAATTGTTCATGTAGTTTCGGATCTACATTGGTACATAACCATCGCTCCATAGAACCCACACTGTTCATGCGTAAAGAGAGACACAAGCGCGTGTTGCGCCCGGCCCTATCTATACTACAGTACAAAGGGTAATTAAACCCCCCTATACAGCTTATTATCTGGGGCTCCAGGGTGTATATATGTACGGCATGTACAGATATGCCACGAGATCGTACTTGTCTGTGCGAAGATAAAAACTTTGGACTTTACACGTAAAGACATAGGTGATAGAAAATGCTCGAGTGCATCTTACACATGTTGAGGAGTATTGTTTGGTGGTGTGGCGGACGTGGCGAGGATGACATTACGCCTGCCTCGTTCCGACCGGGAGTTCTCGGCGAACTTTTGCCCGGCGAGGTGGAGACCGTCTTTCTTCTCATCGTCGTTCCACTCAGACCCGTAGTACTCTTCCTCTGTGGCGTTGGCGTTGGCCGGGAAGAACATGGAGCCCCACTGTGGGAAGTGCACGAGTGTGACGGGAAGCGTGCAGCACATGATCATGATGCCCATGTATTGCAGCCCAGTGCCGGTCGAGTACTGTGATGACGTGAAGAAAAGTAGTTGTGTGAGTCCTGCGCCGAAATTGCCGCCAGCACCAGTCATTCCAGAGATGATACCGAGCGACCGCCGGGACACGAAGGGGGCGACGCCAAAGATGGCACCACATGCAGCCTGCGCACAAATGGAGAAGAGGACCATGGCGGTGACAGAGGCTGGAAGGGCGGAGGCACGACCCAGCCAGAAGCAGAATGCACCACCAGCAGTTTGAAGGATCCAAATGTTCCAGATGCGGCCACGCATACCAAAGTAGCGGGCACCAAGGTCGGAGAGGTAGCCTCCCGCAGGGCGAGCAACGATGTTGGCCATGCCAAAGCATGCTGCGATGGTGCCAGCGGCGCTGAGGTCTAGGTGGAAGTGGTCGAAGTAGTACTCCGCGATGACATTGTCAGTGGTGAGCTCAACCCCCATGCTGTAGCCGTAGAGGAGGACAAAAATCCATGTCCGGTAGTTTGTGACGGCACCCCATAAGACCTTGGAAAACTTGTCTTTCTTCATTTCTCCTTTCTTTTGGAGGCTTGCGAGGTTGCCATCGGGAAGATCTTGCCCCAATGTGAGCACAAGTAGACCCATGACGATGTGCATCATCCCAGGAACAAAGTAGGCAATGCGCCATGCAACAAAGGCTGTGGCACCACACTTCTTGATGGCGTGGAAGACGAGCGGCATGATGAGTTGGGTGGCACCACCACCCATGTTGCCCCAGCCCGCCGCTAGCCCGTTGACCGTGCCGATGATCTTACTGTTGAACATGGTGCTCATCCAATATTGGCACGAGACGAAGGTGGCGAGGGAGAATCCGATTAGGAAGCGCACCGTGATATACCCGGCTGCATCGTCGATGAGTGACATGCAGAAGACGGTTGGCGCCGAGAGCATGACGAGGAAGGCGCAACCGTAACGCGGTCCGAGGAGGTCGCACACGGCACCCATGACAAGTCTGGAGAAGATGGAGCCGGACACGGATGCTACACCGGCGTTGCCGATATCAGCCTTGGCGAGGTTGAGGTTGTCGCGGATGATGGGCACCAACGGTGCGGCAGCGAAGGTGGAGACAAAGCACGTGAAGAAGGAGATCCACGAGAGGTGGAAGGTGCGCATGTGAGGGTTGGCGAAGGAGAAGAGCCGGAAGGACTTGGCCTTGTTCTCCGAGTCGACCGGCAGCGTGAACTTGCTGGCTGCGGCATTTCCATGCGTGCTTGCCTCCACCTCCATATTCTCCTCTCCTATAGCTAGCTAAGCTTCTTAGCTGCTGCTTCTCAAGCTTGGCTTTGAATGTAATGGCGGTGGTGGTGCATGCTCTGAATTTTGCATCGATCAACGCGGTATTTATAGTGATTAGGAGCAGAGTTGACACTAGGATGAAACCACTTAATCGATTCCCCTGTGCTAGGTAAGCTTAAGATTCTGCCCTTTGGGCATCGCGGAATAACAAAATCAGCAGTTTAACAATTGCATCTGACGAAATCATGAAACAATAGTGAGTGAATTAATGTGTGCAGCTTACAGAGCAAGCGTTGAATCTGGAGAAGAGACAGGAGAAAATTAATATTAATACGTAATTAAAGGATGCTAGTATTTATTAAGAAAACCTTGCCGCCGCATCTCCTGTCTCTATGGCTTTTGGAGTTCTTCTAGTAGTATGTATCTACTTATCCCATGGGATCCACAAGGATCAAGCTTGTGACTCGACGGGTGGAGATAACGTGTGCTGACTTACATGTACGCCTCGTTACTAAGCGTGTAAGAGCAGAGTCAGGTTTTTGACTTGGATAAAAGCCGGGATGGTATGCTCACATGTGTGTCTTATAAAGGTAAAATGTTCTTTCAGTAGACGACGTTTTTGTCATAGCGAAGTGCTTGTAATGACTTCGTCAATGTTAGACATGATCCATCGGTTTAGTCTTTCGGAGATGCTCATAGGTGTAATTGTGTGTGTAACACAATGAGAGACAATGTCTGATGGACGACAGGCGATCCAGAGTGAATGTGTACGTGCCTGGAGCCTACACAATTTATTCACCGTTTATTCATTACGATCAAGATTCAGGGCGAACTTCCGCCGAACAGAGTAGCAACCGCGAGATCAATGCGATACAATCGCATGAAGTGAAGGACACCTACACGGAAAGAAAAAGGCCCAGTCTGGCCAAAAACTGATACTTTGTTTTTTTCTCTAGGATGTATACTAGGCTATATACAAATAAAATATCTAGGGAGGGCTCCCCATTTTTTGGGGCCTGGGGTGGCAGCCCCTCCAGCCTCTCGCTAGGGTTGGCCATGTACGTATTGCGTTCACAGGGGACAGTGTATGTGTGTGTTGTGAGCATTTGTGTTTGCACCGTATCTCTCAAAAAAAGATATGCTCACGGTACAAACTTCTAAACTATGATAAAAGACAAAAACAGACAAAAGGTACACAACATTTAGGATAAGCTTTTAGTTGCACATGTGTTGAGGATGACTAGTCCTATCGCAAGTCGACATCAGGATTTTCGCCCAAAATTTGAATTTCGGGCCACCACCTTTAAAGGGAACAACTCCGGCATGCATCAAACTTACTAGATTAGGGATTCCACTGAAGTGCGCATACTAGCCTTCAGAGCTGCCATTACAATCATCACTTGAGCAGCTAACAACGCTACGTAAGTCATACTAGAAGCCGTAACATTCCATACCACCATGCTTCCAGTCATTGTCGCACTACCTTCGATCGAGCAGTAACAAGTACGACTTGATGCCTCCGGAAGAGGCGCCGTGAGTACATTACATGTTGGGAAGCAAGAATCCATGCCATCGCATGAGACGCAATGCCTATAGCACCTCCCGATCAGACATGACTTGACACCTCTGTAAATGTAGGTAACCGACATCTCAGTCAAAATCGTACCAGGTTCTAGTTGAGTATAGATAGAGCAACTTGAAGTGTGTACTGAGTCACACCTGTGGAGGTACTAGTGTCGAGAATATCAATTTTTTTAGAGCAACTGGCAGGAGCACGGCCTATTTTATTAGAAGAAGAGAATTTGTCGGTTTGGAAGGAAAACCGGCCAAACCCCGATATGGACGTATGTACACACGGTTCAGTTAAAAAGGGGAAGCGGACCAAAAAAAACCAACCGGCACAATTTTCAGAAAAACCGGCAAAACCAAAACGAGACCACACGACCTAGCTCAACTAGGTTTAGAGCACCACCGAAAGACACCATTACAACGACAACAGAGCCTCTACTCCAGCAACCACACCGGTCCCGAGACCGCGTGCACTCTTAGCCGACGAGGCAGCAACCAAAAAGGACAGACCGAAGGGTTTGGCGGAACACCAAATCTCCAAGGCATCGCCCCCAAGAGAGAGAATCACGGTGGCGCCGCCGATGCCTGCCAGAGCTCAGGTTTTCACCCGAAGAGTCTGAGAACCGAAACGACGAGGGGGGTGAAGGAGCTCCTCAATGATGCCTCCAATGAGGGGAGCGGCGTCCGTGACATCATACATCGAGAATATCAATTTCACCAATATGAAAGGCCATATTTCACTTCTTTATCGTGACATCTTACATCATTTACCTTATTTTATTCTTTTATACAAATTTACAAGCTAAACTAAGTGTGGGATCGTTATTTGATAACATAGAGATCTTCATGTGTTATTAGTAATACTTTGGATGTGTCAGTTTGTCAGCCATGACGTCCACATCGAAATCGGTGATGTATATAGATAGGTAGCATCTTGTTTTTCTAAACCCTAGCTACGGCCAGACATGCCAGGGGATATATGTCTCTTGAGGACCCAGAGATCCAAGTGATAGCGAGGAGCTACACCTACCTACCTACCTACACAACATACCTATCTATCATTACATCTCTCTACACCTTACGCCGGTCTAGCAGCATGAGCACATGTCTGCCTGCTTGCTTATTGATGAGTTAATCAGGCATAGATGATATATATATATATATGGGAAATAGCCAGCTACACACGGGAATAGGTGCGCATAGCATATCCACCGTTAATTATCTCCCCTTTTGATATAGAGAGCACATGTTTCCAGACCCAGGACGTTGGCTCAATAGTAACGCCGTTAGTGTTCCTTTGATGCATGCATGAAGCCCTAGTAAAACAAAGCTTATCAAATTTCATTTAGGTGAGGCAAACCCTAATATATACTACATGCGGTAAACCCTAACCAAACTAAGCCTTATTTCATTGCGTTGAACTCAATTCCTTTGATGCATGCATGAAGCCCTAGCAAAACAAAGCTTATCAAATTTCATTTAGGTGAGGCAAACCCTAATATACTATATGCGGTAAACCCTAAACAAACCAAGCCTTATTTCATTGCGTTGAACCCAATTCCTTTGATGCATGCATGAAGCCCTAGCAAAACAAAGCTTATCAAATTTCATTTAGGTGAGACAAACCCTAATATACTACATGCGGTAAACCCTAACCAAACTAAACCCTAACCAAGTCACTTATCTATTGGTAAGTAGAATGCCATCTCTTATGTCTTCACCGATAGCACAGTCCAATAAATAATTGCGAAATAATTTTCTGGTACCCTCATAATCCTTGGCTACGCTAAGAGTCACGTGATATATAGCAGGAAACATTTGCATGCAAAACTCATTTTAAGCCTTGTTCACTTTATCTTTTCATTTTAGATGCTAAAAGTTTCTTTGCCAAACAGCGAGCTAAGAAGTTAGGGTTTGCGCGAGCCCCTAGGCATTGCATGCATGTACACACACGGTGTGGTGCAAACGCCGTTAGAAACCGTTACTCCTTTCAACACGCGTCGATATATATATATATATATATATATATATATATATATATATATATATATATCTCGATGCGGATTTGCTACACACGGCCATAGCTGCGCATAGGCTTAGGACCGTTGGATAAAGAGACCACATACACCACTAGCTTAGATGGTAATGGCTGGATCTTGAAATTACTAACCGTGCCTAACGGCGTTTGAAGCAGTGCTGGTTGTGTGTACTTGCATGCGATTCCTAGGGCCTCGTGAAAACCCTAAAAATTTTAGCTCTGTTTGGCAAAGAAACGTTTAGCATGTAAAATGGATAGCTAACTTAACAAGGCTTAAAATGAGTTCTACATAGTATGCAAACCCTAGTGAAGGTTAGTGCTACTATGCAAACCCTAAAATTTCATCTAACTGGTTTAGTGTATTGTTTTTTTGGCGGGAGAGAGTGCCTTGTCATGCATCCCTCTATATTTTTTTGTGTTCTCCCGCCACATAGTACTATGCTACTCTATAAAAGATAGAATACACTCTTGGACATAACATCTTATACAAGTTCTTGTACCTAGCATTGCACTGAAGTCGTACTGCTCCCCGTTTATGTGGAGGAACACAAAATTTAATTTTCCAGACAATGTCCGGTCCAGTGTTTGACTCATGCAAACGAAAATAAACAAGGTTTGTTTTGCATGCTGCTCCTTAGTGTTTGACTAAATAAACAAGGTTTGTTTTGCATGCTGCTCCTTAGTGTTTGACTCATGCAAACGAAAATAAACAATGTTTGTTTCGCAAGCTGCTCCTTAGTGTTTGCCTCATGCAAACGAAAATAAACAAGGTTTGTTTTGCATGCAACAAGGTTTGTTTTGCATGCTGCTTCTTAGTGTTTGACTCATGCAACCGAAAATAAACAAGGTTTGTTTTGCATGCTGCTCCTTAGTGTTAGCCTCATGCAAACGAAAATAAACAAGGGTTGTTTTGCATGGCAAAGGAACACTAACGGCGTTAGTTTTTAGACAAAACCTGGGTCTGGATACATGTGCTCCCTATATCAAAAGAGGATAGAATCAACGGTGGATACGCTATGCGCAGCTATGCCCGTGTTTAGCAGGCTATTTCCCATATATATATATATATATATATATATATATATATATATATATATATATATATATATATATATATATATATATATATATATATATATATATATATATATATATATATAGTCGTTATAACTCGTCTTGTGTGGTTCAACAAAGCTAAATTAACCCATCATCGTCAGAACGGCTCCCAGCCTAATTAGGTACTATAGCCTAATGCACCTCTCCCCCCGATTATGGAAAATTTTACTCACTTCAATTCATAATAGTTAAATATAGTAACTCAGCGACACTCTATTTGGATCGGAGGAAGTACCTAAATCCGCAACAATTAATTTGAATCAATGAGAGTATTAGATTATACATTATTAAAGTTGCTTGCATATGCATTTCCTATGTCTTTTAGAGCGAGGTGGAAAACCAAGAAGTCAGCTATGGCGAGAAACAAAACAAAGGTGCGCGGCATAAGGGAGATATGGTCTGTGTCATCGGTACATTCAATCCAACATTGTGGCGTTCTATTTACTATATGGTTTCACTTTGGAAATGGCTATTTCGGACATATATGTAACATACGAGGCATAGGCATATATAGGAGGCTCAGCGCAATCACAAAGCGGAGGCGGTGTTCGAGACATAGGTAGGGATATAAGTGGCACACCATTTAATCCCGCGCAATACCGTTTATTAGTACTCTAATTTAATAAAGTCTGTTTTTTCTAAAATAAAGAACTAAGATTTTGAATAAACGGGACTTGTGGATGTCATTTAAGTGCCATTTACATCCCTAGACATAGGCTGACCGGAATGATGACACGGAGGCAGCGCCTCACCCTAGCCCTGATCTTCTCGTCGTCGGTGGCTGGAGGATCAGGCGTCTCCATCTTGACAGGCTCACATGGATCATGTTTTTTTTTGTCTCGCGGAAGGCACAGAGGCCGGCGCATCAGAGGTCGACCATGTCGAGTGCGTGTCACCAAGGTGGCCAACACGGCAGACGGAGATTAGACTCCGGTAGTGACTCGCAAGAAGAAAACCGACAAGGAGCTATTGGATGAGTTTTGGGCGGATGTGAGTTGTCCCTCACCGTCGTCATGATTTTGGGAGAAGAAGATGTTAGAATTCGCCCACCGGATCAATCGCATCAAACTAGACGAACACACGCACGAGAAAACTTGTTACCACGAGCACGTATCTATTAGAGTATAGGTCGGTTAGGGTTAGACCCTTTGAGTTGTTGTCTATATCTATTAGTCCTTGGAGGCTAAGTCTTGTAATCTATATAAACAACCCTTCGAGGCCTCAATCAATACAACTATTATTCTCTCAATATCTCAAACTATCATGGTATTAGACGCCTAGGTTTTCCGCACCTGGCATGGCACCGCCGTCAGCGCCGCCGCCCCTTGATGACCCACAAGTATAGGGGGTCACAACAGTCTTCGCGGATAGTATTACCCAATTTATTGATTCGACACAAGGGGAGCCAAAGAATACTTGCAAGCCTTAACAACTGAGTTGTCAGTTCAGCTGCATCTGAAAATAGTTCTTGCTCACAGAAGTTTATCAGTAGTAACAATTTGGTAGTAGCAACATCACAGTGAAACAGTAGCAATAGTAACAGTAGCGGTAACAGTGGGATTCGAGTGCGGTAGGCATAGGGATGGATGGACGGGCGTTGCATGGATGAGTCTAAATATGTAACTTCAAGATCTAGGGCATTGCGGCTAAATAATAATAAGTATCCAAGTACTAAACAATCCTAGGCATGTGCTCCATATATAGTCATATGTGCCCGTAATGAGAACTTGCACAACATCTTCTGTCTAGCCAGCCCGTGGCAGTGGAGCCTCTAGGGAACTACTGAAAATTAAGGTGCTCCTTTTAATAGAGCACCAGAGCAAAACATTAACACTTCATGAACACATGTGATCCTCACACCACAGCCATCCCCTCCGTTTGTCCCAATTGTCACTTTGGGGTCTTTGGATCCGGACAATGATATGTGTATACAACTTGTAGATAAGATCACAAACAATACTATCATAATGATTTAATAATGAGTTCAGATCTGAGATCATGGCACTCGGGACCTAGTAACAAGCATTAAGCACAACAAGTTGCAACAAAGTTAAATAGCACTAATAGAGATACTAGACACTATGCCCTAATAATCTTATTCTATTACATGATAGAACTCATCCAATCCCTACCATCCCCAAGCCTACAGCGGGGGATTACTCACTCATGGATAAGGGAAACATCGGTGGTTGATGGAGATGCATTGGTGATGACGATGGCGATGATGCTCTCTAAATTCCCCGTCCCGGCAGGGTGCTGTGGCGCCCCGCAAAAACCACTACTAGAAAATCGCGTTGTTTTTGTGCATTGCATCGTCATGACCTCATGCTCATGTCATCATGCCACCTTGCATTTGAGCATCGTCATCATCTTGCATGGTTTGTTTAAAAACTATTTTCGAAAAATCTGTTTTTGTTTTCTAAACGCCCCATCTTTATTCAAACACAAAACCTGGGTCTCCGGAATATTTTATTTTGTCTAACCACGGTTTGCAAAAGCCCCGTTTTAAATAAATAAAATTTTAAATTATTTTTAGGAGGCAGCCAGCCAGGCCCGAAAGCCTGACCGGCCACCTCCAAACCCTAGTCAAAACTATCTAAACCTTTTCCTACCCTATCCTAATCATACCCAGCCCTCCACCACGCCTGCACCAATCGGTTCTTGCCACCTCACACCCTCCACATCACCTCCACCAATCCTGGGTCGCCACCTCCCCTCTCTCTCCTGGACCTACCCCACCACACACACACACCACTCACACCACACAGCCGGCCGCCCCTCCCCCTGGCCAGCCTGGCCGCCCTTTCCCGCCTCCCGCGCGCCGTACGCGCACCTGGGCGCGCAGCCCCAGGCGGGCCAGGCCCCACCTGCCGCCCACCAACTCCCCACCTCCACCTGCCCGTTTCCCCACACCTGTCCCCGGCCCCCGCTCCTGGCCACCTCGACGCACTCGCCGCCTCCATCTCCCTCTTCCCCTCAGGTGCCTCCCCGTCGCCGCCACCTGCAGAGCTCCCTCGGCGCCCTCCTCTCCTTCCTCTCTTCCCCGGCCCCAGCCACCTCTCCGTCGCCATCCACGCCTCCAGCGCTTCGCCTCCGCTCGCCGGCCACCGCTGCTCCCGATCTCCCCAGCGACGCGCCTCTGTCGCCCGAGCTTCTCCGCTCCCCCCTCCGTCGCCGGCCCGCGCCTCTCCCGGCCTTCCTCCTCCCTCTCCCTGCGCGCGCGACCCCGGCTTGGAGCTCCTGCCACGGCCCCCGAGCTCCCTCCTCTTCCGGCCACGTCGCCCCGCCTCCAGTTTGCGGCCACCGGAGTCCCAGCGCCCTCCGCCGCCGTTCGACCTCGGCCCGGACCGCCTCGCCATCGGCGCCTCGAGCCCGCCTTCACCAACCGCAGCGGCCGTCCTCCTCCGCCTGCCCTGCAGGTCTCGCCTCCCCGCTTCCCCTGTCCTCTCTGAGCCGCTGCCGAGCTCGCCCTCCCTACCACCTCCGGCCGCCGCGGCACCCTCGTCCCTCGTCCGACCGGTCGCCCTCGCCCCCGATCCGCCGTCCTCTCCCCTCCCGCCGGCATGCCCGTTCTCCTGCAGGAGCACCGCGTCCCCGCATGTCTTCACCGTGCGTGCCGACCCGCTCCGGCAGCAAGCCCGGCCACCTGCCGTCGCCTTCCGCGCGCCCTGGCTCTCCAGCAGCGCCGCCTGGACGTGGCCTCGACGCCGTCCACCGTGTTCTGCCGCAGCGTGCTCTGCCTCTGCTAGCGTTGGTCGCTGCCGCCTCCTGTGTCGCGTGTGTTCTAGTTATTGTTCTCCTCGGCCAAGTTTGATTCCAATTCGGGTCGTCGTACCAATAGGTGCTCAAGGCATCGTGTTGTCATCGAGAGCTCGTGATACCCCAAAGACCGTGCCAACGCGGAACCAAGTGCATCGATAACAGCCGAAGCTGGAATCCGAACATCCTCTTTGCGGACGCCAAGTTCTCCTTCTCAGACGATGTCTCGAACCTGGAGAATTCCTGGATGCCAAAGCCGCCCACATGGAGCCGAAGGTGTCGAGACCCTGAAAACCGATCCTCCCGGAGTCGGAAGACCGAACCCTGGCGTGCCAAGTTCTTCGACCCGAAGGCCACAGATACGACAAGTACTTCTTCCCGGACGCCAAGGTCGTCGACACGGATACGCCAAGTACTTCCTCGAGGACACCAAGTTCTTCACCCCGAACGCCAAGACCGACCCGATACGAGGACACGACAAGATCTTCGCGACGACAAGATAGACACCGACCCGGGCGAATCCAATGCGCCCCCGACACCAAACCAGGTCCTTCTTCCCGGATGCGACAAGATCTACTTCTGTTGTCCGAGACCAATTCCGTCGAACTGTTCCCCCCGTCGAACCCTATCAAACCCCGAACCCCTCGGAGCCCAAGTTCGCCGAACCCTAATGTGATTCCCTATCCGAGACCCCATTATTTTTATAATATGACATTATCAACTGATGCAAATTAAATTGTTCATACTCGCATACATATTGTGGATGTTGGGGGTATTTAGGCGATTCACCTAAATAAAATATGGAGTCCATCTGCGGGATATCGTTGTCTTATTCCGGACTCCATTTAAATTGGTGTAGCGAACCGATGCCATGTTCCGCCCTGTTAACCCAACACTTAATTTGCGGGGTAGATAAATAACTCGAACCTAATAATAAATGTCGGGACCCCGGTTTCCGCTTAATATTTCCTTAATGCATCGCACCTTTGCCATGTCATACATCATACATGCATCATGCCCGATTTTCTACCGTAGTATTAAATAGTCCATCCGGTGTTTCTTCTAGTGCTTTGCTTCTTCACGGATTAGGCCGATGAGTTGATGTGAGTGTCGACCCGATCTTCGGTTGAACCTTCGCCAATGTTTTCAGGCAAGCACCTTCCCCTTTCTACCTATCTTACTTTTATAGTATTTATTCCCTCCTGTTGATCTATTGCTATCTGTGTTGCGATGCTCTAGTTTTCGTACCCGAGATATCCCTTGCAGCCTTATATTGCCTTGGACACATCCTATTACCTATTGTTTGGTAGATAGTTGGACTTGCGCGTCGTAGTCGCTTGCTCAAGTGCTGTTGCGTGTCGTCCAGTACCACAGCTGTTGGAAGGCTGCCATATGCTTTATGTTGGAGATGATTATGGCTTTAATTATTGTTTAATAACTAAAATGGAAAGTAGGTAAATGTAGAGGCACCAGTGGGTAATAGACAATATTTGGATTTTAACCGCTCACTGGTGTCCCGTAGGACCCCGAGTTCTTGACACCTGTTCCGAGATCGAGCGCGCTAACCACAGGTGGGGTGTGTGGGCACCCCCATCGATTTAGTACCTGATTCCAAGTACTGTATTGGGGGCCACAAAGTAGTTTGGGGCTTTATTACTATCCTGTACTTATGCCATGCTTTACTGCTTTATTTACGATTGCGCGTGGAGCGCCTGTAATGTTTAGGAAAGCGGAGTGTTTTCGCGGTATCGACAAGCCCACTCACACTTTCGGGTTCCCAGTCGTTTACAGCCATTGACGCAAACCCTGAGTCCGTCTCGGAGACCGGCCGACTTCGTTGCGGGTAGCTTAGTGGGGTGGCCCCCATGTACTTGCTTTGGGTCTGGGAAACGTCATGACTTAGGCCCCGCCGACATACCGATGGGTGTATGTTAACTGATCTGGCAAAAAGGGTCGAAGTGCGTGTGGATACTTTGGTGCACCCCTGCAGGGTTAAATCTTTTCGAAAAGCCGTGTCCGCGGTTATGGACGACTTGGAGCACAGTTCTCGATCATAGACATCTATAACTAAAGTTTACTGTTATAAATTGACTTGTATCCGATATGACTAGTAATCAGCTTCAACTACAACGGAATGGCTAAATAAAAGAACCAACAACTGCTGGGTTTGGGATATCTCATGCTTATTGTATCTGACTAGTAAGTGTTGCAACTACAACGGAATGGTTAACTAAAACTGCCCACTGCTTATTATATCAGGATGACCATCTATACCTGACTAGTAATTGCTGCAACGATAACTGAATAAATAAAACTGACAACTGTGTGAGTTCCTCGGTTGACTTCCTCGTTTGGTCTCGAGGGGGAAATACCAGGATGGGTATGTTTGGTGGTAGCATCAGGTTGGTTCCGAATAGGACTTTCTTATCCCTCTCTGGTAGCCGACAGTTATATCGAGTCTCTATAGGTTGTTTAGTGCATGCTGCGCTGCCGCTCAGTCCACCATACCTATGTAGGCGAGGACCGCCGAATTCTAGCCTCGCCGTGTACTGGCCTCAGTACTGACCGCTCTCTCTTTTTCCTTTGCCCTTTGTCGGCACCCCTTTTGTTTAAGCAGGTTTTGAGATCGACGTCGTTAGCAGGGTTACCCTTCCGGCTTGGCCTGGGCAGGGTTATGGACGCTAGTGGTTATTCTTCAGGGCTCTTAGCTCAATTTGCATCTTGTCCGTACTCGGACGCTATATCGTTTTAAAGGTGATTTGGATCTTTGTACTGTACCTCTGTATTCTTGACTCATTGAGTCGTTGTTGGATATATGTTTTGTGGGTTCCATCGAGGACCATTGTGTAATGATATTACTTCGTTTTCCACCCGCACAAAAGTGCCTGGTGGGCACCTTTGAATCGTTTCTATGCGGGTTTGGCGGGAAGCGCTAAAACTTGCATAGGGCCGATTCTGAGGGTGTTACAGAGTGGTATCAGAGCTCAGCAGTTGCGATACCCCACAAGTCCAGCCTGTAGGATAACCTAGCTAACGGCCGAAGTAGAGTGTCAAAACTATTTTGGAAAATCGATTGGATAGATCTGATTAGGTCTGCTTTTACTCCTTACCCTTCTGCTGTTCTCCTCTTACCTCTGCGTGTTTTGGATCTGTTCTCTTTCCTTCTTCTAGTCCAGGATTTCTCGTGGTTGGGTTTTCCGTCGTACCTTCAGGGTTTCGCTTCCTCCTTTGGTAACGATGCTTCTACCTCCGGTCTTCATGCTATCAGAGGAATCCTTCATCTGTTGGATTTCTCTCTGTTCCTTGTTGTGCCTTCCGGTGTTTTCCGACACGACGACATCCTCTACGCCAGGTCCGATACAGAGCCTGCATCACTCCTTTGTTCCGAACCTCGATTGTCAAGATCTTCAGTCTGACTCCGAGAATGGCTGCACGCTTTTCTACTGATTGTGCGGAGTAATAGTTTGGGTGTGTGATGGATTGGCCCCCATGCCGACTACCCTTTCTATTCGCTCTTGTACATTGAAGTGGGATAGGCCGCATCTTTTCTCTCCTTCTATCGAAGTTAGAGGTGGATTGATTGGTTGATACCTCTACCTTCGCCTTTATTTCCCGGAGTGTTCTCTCGACGATCACGGACAACGACCTCTTGTTAGTGGTGTCGCGAGGATCTACACGATGCGAGAAGATTCAGATTGCCGCCCTTCTTCCCGGTACCATGAGGCGGATCTCGAGGGCGAGATCCATTGTTAGTGGTGTCGAATTGTGGCGCCCCGCAAAAACCACTACTAGAAAATCGCGTTGTTTTTGTGCATTGCATCGTCATGACCTCATGCTCATGACATCATGCCACCTTGCTTTTGAGCATCGTCATCATCTTGCATGGTTTGTTTAAAAACTATTTTCGAAAAATCTGTTTTTTGTTTTCTAAACGCCCCGTCTTTATTCAAACACAAAACCTGGGTCTCCGGAATATTTTGTTTTGTCTAACCACGGTTTGCAAAAGCCCCGTTTTAAATAAATAAAATTTTAAATTATTTTTAGGAGGCAGCCAGCCAGGCCCGAAAGCCTGACCGGCCACCTCCAAACCCTAGTCAAAACTATCTAAACCTTTTCCTACCCTATCCTAATCATACCCAGCCCTCCACCATGCCTGCACCAATCGGTTCTTGCCACCTCACACCCTCCACATCACCTCCACCAATCCTGGGTCGCCACCTCCCCTCTCTCTCCTGGACCTACCCCACCACACACACACACCACTCACACCACACAGCCGGCCGCCCCTCCCCCTGGCCAGCCTGGCCGCCCTTTCCCGCCTCCCGCGCGCCGTACGCGCACCTGGGCGCGTAGCCCCAGGCGGGCCAGGCCCCACCTCCACCTGCCCGTTTCCCCACACCTGTCCCCGGCCCCCGCTCCTGGCCACCTCGACGCGCTCGCCGCCTCCATCTCCCTCTTCCCCTCAGGTGCCTCCCCGTCGCCGCCACCTGCAGAGCTCCCTCGGCGCCCTCCTCTCCTTCCTCTCTTCCCCGTCCCCAGCCACCTCTCCGTCGCCATCCACGCCTCCAGCGCTTCGCCTCCGCTCGCCGGCCACCGCTGCTCCCGATCTCCCCGGCGACGCGCCTCTGTCGCCCGAGCTTCTCCGCTCCCCCCTCCGTCGCCGGCCCGCGCCTCTCCCGGCCTTCCTCCTCCCTCTCCCTGCGCGCGCGACCCCGGCTTGGAGCTCCTGCCGCGGCCCCCGAGCTCCCTCCTCTTCCGGCCGCGTCGCCCCGCCTCCAGTTTGCGGCCACCGGAGTCCCAGCGCCCTCCGCCGCCGTTCGACCTCGGCCCGGACCGCCTCGCCATCGGCGCCTCGAGCCCGCCTTCACCAACCGCAGCGGCCGTCCTCCTCCGCCTGCCCTGCAGGTCTCGCCTCCCCGCTTCCCCTGTCCTCTCTGAGCCGCTGCCGAGCTCGCCCTCCCTACCACCTCCGGCCGCCGCGGCACCCTCGTCCCTCGTCCGACCGGTCGCCCTCGCCCCCGATCCGCCGTCCTCTCCCCTCCCGCCGGCATGCCCGTTCTCCTGCAGGAGCACCGCGTCCCCGCATGTCTTCACCGTGCGTGCCGACCCGCTCCGGCAGCAAGCCCGGCCACCTGCCGTCGCCTTCCGCGCGCCCCGGCTCTCCAGCAGCGCCGCCTGGACGTGGCCTCGACGCCGTCCACCGTGTTCTGCCGCAGCGTGCTCTGCCTCTCCTAGCATTGGTCGCTGCCGCCTCCTGTGTCGCGTGTGTTCTAGTTATTGTTCTCCTCGGCCAAGTTTGGTTCCAATTCTGGTCGTCGTACCAATAGGTGCTCAAGGCATCGTGTTGTCATCGAGAGCTCGTGATACCCCAAAGACCGTGCCAACGCGGAACCAAGTGCATCGATAACAGCCGAAGCTGGAATCCGAACATCCTCTTTGCGGACGCCAAGTTCTCCTTCTCAGACGATGTCTCGAACCTGGAGAATTCCCGTATGCCAAAGCCGCCCACATGGAGCCGAAGGTGTCGAGACCCTGAAAACCGATCCTCCCGGAGTCGGAAGACCGAACCCTGGCGTGCCAAGTTCTTCGACCCGAAGGCCACAGATACGACAAGTACTTCTTCCCGGACGTCAAGGTCGTCGACACGGATACTCCAAGTACTTCCTCGAGGACACCAAGTTCTTCACCCCGAACGCCAAGACCGACCCGATACGAGGACACGACAAGATCTTCGCGACGACAAGATCGACACCGACCCGGGCGAATCCAATGCGCCCCCGACACCAAACCAGGTCCTTCTTCCCGGATGCGACAAGATCTACTTCCGTTGTCCGAGACCGATTCCGTCGAACCGTTCCCCCCGTCGAACCCTATCAAACCCCGAACCCCTCGGAGCCCAAGTTCGCCGAACCCTAATGTGATTCCCTATCCGAGACCCCATTATTTTTATAATATGAGATTATCAACTGATGCAAATTAAATTGTTCATACTCGCATACATATTGTGGATGTTGGGCGTATTTAGGCGATTCACCTAAATAAAATATGGAGTCCATCTGCGGGATATCGTTGTCTTATTCCGGACTCCATTTAAATTGGTGTAGCGAACCGATGCCATGTTCCGCCCTGTTAACCCAACACTTAATTTGCGGGGTAGATAAATAACTCGAACCTAATAATAAATGTCGGGACCCCGGTTTCCGCTTAATATTTCCTTAATGCATCGCACCTTTGCCATGTCATACATCATACATGCATCATGCCCGATTTTCTACCGTAGTATTAAATAGTCCATCCGGTGTTTCTTCTAGTGCTTTGCTTCTTCACGGATTAGGCCGATGAGTTGATGTGAGTGTCGACCCGATCTTCAGTTGAACCTTCGCCAATGTTTTCAGGCGAGCACCTTCCCCTTTCTACCTATCTTACTTTTATAGTATTTATTCCCTCCTGTTGATCTATTGCTATCTGTGTTGCGATGCTCTAGTTTTCGTAC